>OMNW01024967.1:6937-17648 GCA_900303245.1 Selene dorsalis
GGGGGGGGGGGGGGGGGCTTTCCATCCCACAAAGTTGTCTCTTCTCTTGTGACCCACAGTTTCTCTCCCTTTCAATGATTTGTGAGCGACAGATGGAAATTACTTAATCGCGGTCGAGTGGTGTGTGTACCTTTCAACACGTTCGCGTGCGGGAGCGTGCGGTGCATCCTGTGTTACCCCTGTATGTGGTGAGGATGCACTTGACACAGTGTTGAAAATGACACACGGTTTAAAGAAAGATGAGACGATCAGGAGCGTTCGTCACAGATCTGTGAACTGTGGAGAGTGAGCTCTTTCTACGAGGAGAGGAACAGCTTTATGGCATGAAAAGCACCTTGTATGTACCAAAATATATCCATGCATGTGTGTGTGTATGTGTGCACTTACACACGCGTGCGTCTCACGTGTGTTTGCACACATTCGCGCGCACAAACCAATTTCAAAACACACACACTCAGACATGACGTGTGTGTGTTTCACATTCTCTATATTGGGTTGTTATTGTTTTGTGGCAGTGTTGGGTGCTGCTGCGCACAGAGTGGAGGCTGAGGAGGAGGAGGAGGAGGAGGAGGGGGAGGTGCTGGATAGACACAGATGTCTGTTGGCCCTGGCAGCGCTGCGACACGCCAAGTGGTTCCAGGTCGGCACCCACTCACTTCCTGTCTTCCTGCCCGATGCTTATTGTAGCCTGACGATTCACTCAAAGGGGAATACACTCGCTGTGGGTTGATAGTGTGCTGCTTGTTATGCCCACTCAGTAAAGACTAATTCAAAAAAAGATGCAAGCAGATATTAATGTTTCATATGTATATGTTTGAATTATTACAAATTCTGTGATTGATACTGATGTGTTTTTATGTTATCCCAGTGTCAATTTGTTGGATGTTATTTCACAACATCATCAGCAAAAACTGACAAATATTAAACATCACATCACATACAAGATTAATTTGATATTTCTCTCACTGTTTACAACTGTGTATGAAATAGAACAAGTAAGAATTGAAAAAGCATCGTAAGGCTACAAAAGCAATGGTTGATACTTGTTTTTCTTTTTTGGCTATTATGTGAACCTGCCTGATCTGTACAGTTTGTCAGTGCTTCCCTTTTATTCCCTTCCCATACCCTTTCCCATCTGTCTCCCAACTCACTTACCTTACCAAAAAAAAAAAGACTTTAAAAAAAGTGCAAGTTTAGATTGTTCTGTAGTTATTCTCACAAGACAGAGACAAAACTAGAGGAGAGATGATACAAAAAGAAATGTTTAACACCTAAGACATGATTCAGAGTATTCTTCTCTGTGGGGAGCTCAGGCAGAGTTTCAGACAGATACAATCACTTCATTATGGCTGTGGCTTTGTGGTGTAAAGCAGGCTGTTATCTGTATGTGTATGAGTGCATGTGTTTGCACCAATACCGCTCCCCCCACGCTCAATTTGTTTCCTTCCTCTTCTCTTTCCATCAATTTGTTCCTCTTCTTCTTCCTTTTTTCTTCCTTCTCGCCTCCCTCCATCTCCATCTCAGGCTCGAGTGAACGGGCTCAAGTCCTGCGTTATTGTCCTCAGGATACTTAGAGACATGTGCAATAGACACTCGGTGTGGGAACCTCTCAAAGGATGGGTGAGTCTTTGCCTGTGACTGATCATTGAGATGAAAGAGAGAGAAAAGTTTTCAGTCTCCTTTGAATTTAGTTCTTTCCTCTGCCGCCCACCTTTAAATGACATATCTTTATTAAAAAAAAAAAAATGCACTGAAGTGTCATCTATAAATGAACGAACTGAGTAGTAGAGTAGTAGAGTTTAATTTCACCTACAGTAGGTTCAGTGTTAAAGAGATGTTTGCCTTCTATTGGCACAGCACCTGACCTTTACTGTTGCATGTTCATCTGTGCTGTATCTGTATGTGTGTGTGTGTGTCTGTAGCCCTTAGAGCTGATCTGTGAGAAGGCAATTGCTACCTGCAACAGACCCCTTGGGGCAGGAGAAGCCCTGCGTCGAGTCATGGAGTGTCTGGCCTCAGGCATACTGCTACCAGGTACGTAGCCACCGCGACGGCTGCTAAAGCATTCAGCCGGAAAGATCTGAGACCGATGCAAACGATCAAGCAAATTCTTGGCATCACTGATAATCAGAGCTGGGTAACGCTCGATTTGGGTAGATGAGGAGATGCGTCGAGACGCTGCTTACCACATATTTGAGCTGTTTCTGTTCGAGAGGTCAAGACATTGTAAATGAGCCAGCAGAGCACAGCTGTCTGAGGAAGATCATCATTAAGGGAGCATCTTGAATATGAGCAGCTGAAGGATTGCTTTAAGAAATCGTCTACATTCCTGGAAAAAATAATTGTTCAAAACTATGTTTGAGACTTTCATTTTTATGGATTTTTCAAATTTAGTCTGTCTCCAAAAGATGATTTTGTCCTTCCAGACTAAGGCTTATTAAGACTCCAGCTCAGAGAGGACAGACAGAAGATTGTTTTTGATATTTAAAAAGAGAACGGAGCACTGTCCATGAATGTTTGAATACAAATTCAACAATAGAAACAGCTCAGTTTTTTTCACAGGAAGGAAATGTGGGGAAATGTGGGGAACATTTATTCACCTGCCATATTCAAATTCAAAAGAAATGACAGTTAAAAGTTTGAGTGACTGGTTTGAAACTGGTTTGAAAAGCTCACTGCCGGTTTGTGATCAGTTGGATATTCCCATTGCTTCTGCTGCCGATTTTAATAGTCAAGATTCCCACTGTCACTTATGTCATGTGACGGTGAAGCCTAATTAGATGTTGCCGAGCAGCAGTCACTACATAAAGTGACACCAACTGTCTGTGTGTGTGTGTGTGTCAACTTCTGTCACCTCCCCCAGGTGGTCCAGGTTTACACGACCCATGTGAGAAAGAGCCAACAAACACACTAGCCAACATGACCGACCAGCAGGCTGAGGACATTACCTACAGTGCACAGGTATACACACACACACACACACACACACACACACCAGTTTGAAAATAGTGTTGTTATCACCCAGCTGTTCTTGCCCTGAGCTGTCAGTGTGCAGGAATCAGTAAGCAACACACCAGTCACCAGACAGAAAGACCCTATCATCACCCAAACCACACAATCTGCACACACACAAACACACACATACTTGTGCGAGCGCGTGCGTCTTCCAGAGGAAGCCGTGTGGTGCCGCATTTTAATGATTGGTGTGGGAAACTATTGCCACTGCGAGCCATAAATCCATCTCTGACACCCCGAGGACAGTATTTGTGTGCACGCACTCGTGCTGTCACGTCCTCCTTCACACACACACTCGACTGAGCAGGGCAGCCTCTGAGCCGCATGGCTTAGTGAATCCTGCCGTCCATTTCCTTTGAAGGCAGCCCGGACGAGGCTGGAATGTCAATCGGGATAATTGTAGCAGATACAAGCGCAGATAGGAGAGAGGGAGCTGTTGTGTCAATGAGCTACACCGAGCCTCATGAATATCTGAGACACTCCACCGCCCTAATGGATTTATATTAGCAAAGCCCCTGTGAGCCATTCTGGTTATCTTTCTGATTGTTTGTATAGATTCAGAATGTGTACAGGAGCTAGAGAATGATAAATTAATGCTGGGACATACTGGTCAGTAAATTTGCCGATGTTATTGATATTTACTTTAGAAAGCAGGGTCCCGTTGGATTTCTTTGGGGACAGTTTTTTAACTCTGTTTTCAGCTATGTAGACCTTCATTAATGCAAGATGTGATGTTCATTTACCAATTTATTTCTAGTTTTCCCATGTGCTTCTTTGTTAGAGCAAAGTCTCCAAACTTTTTTTGGAGTTGAATATTCTACCTTAACTATGCCTCTCTCAACTTCTTGTCAACCACAATTTACAAGGTGATATTATTTCCTGCATGAGCACAGCAGTCTCAGTTTGATTTTAACAAAACCTCCACAACACAATGTACAAACAAAAATATATACTCCTGCAAAACTAATTCAATGAAACAGAACAAAGCTGCAGTAAGAACAGAATATGTAACTGGATATCTCAAATATACATAATCTGTGTGTTTGCTGCAGAGAATTCATTTAACATATTACAGTATGGATGGAATTTTATATTGAGTTAAATGTTTCAGATAGATAATGTATATCTAAACACAGATTTTAGATGTCAAATTATAAAATAGTTATATAATGCTATCTGTGTCTCTGGAGGTTTCCAAAGTTTGAGAAAAGTTAAGACTTTTTAATAGAAAGTTTATGTTGCAAACTGAGAGTGTGGAATTTGAAAGATGTGGAAAGCAGGAAAGGCCTAATGAACAATTTGCATTGTTGGAAATGTAGGATCCTCTGACCCATAGTAGAAGAGTAAGGATCAGGATACCTCAGCCTCTGCTGCATCAATTTTAACTCCTCTTTTATGATTTGGTGTCGTGTTACTGTTTTTCCAACAGCATGCCCTCAGACTCATGGCCTTCGGGCAGATCTACAAGGTGTTGGAGATGGAGCCTCTCCCTTCAAATAAACCATCACAGAAATACCCTTGGTCTGATAAAGAAGGTGTGTACCTGTTCACTTACCTGCCTGCTCAGCCCTATCCTCTTCATCTCCTGTGATTCATCTGCCATTTATCTATCTTTCAGTCTGTGTTGTGTGTATCTACCTCTTCAGGCCATCAGGCTGTGTGAATCTATCCTTCTTTCTCTCTGTGCTCCTCTGTCTGCTCCTTTCTCGCTTTGACTCCAGAACATCCATGGGTTCATTTACAGTGTAATTGTCAAATGAGGGCCTGTGAAATCCTTTGACACATAATATACCTTTCTGGACCTGTGAAGTTGTTTTTCTACTGGCAGCACTGTCAGTGAGACTGACAACTGACAAGCTTAAAAAATACCTTTAAAAATGAGATAGGTTGTTTTGACAAGGTAGGATTGGAGTAATGTCTTAAGCTTGTATGGACTTTATTTCTGAAAAAGTCCCCAAACCTCATAACATTTTGAATTGGAACATTTCTAAAGGGGCTTTCATAGAGAAAATCCTCATGGTGCTGACGTGGAAAATTGCCAGAGCATTTAAAGGTTAAGATGCATATCAGAAAAGAGCTTATATGTCTTCCTCATTGTTTGACTGTTTGCTGCTCTGCCTCCCCGCTCTGTTTATCTTATCTGTGAATTTATCCGTCTTTATGCTGGCGCTCATCTATTGTTTGTTTCCTGCGACTTTGCCTCCTTGTCTTCCTGTTACACATGAGTGCCTTTCAGTGTGTTCGTATAAACATTTTTTGTAGTCCATGACTGATAAGTAACTCTGCAGCTCCTCCTCTTTGCCTCTCGCTCACAGGTTTAGGTCTGAAGAGGCCATACGAGGATGGAGCAATGGATGACAAGGACCTCATTAAGAAGATGAAGAGAAATCTGAGGAAAGGTACAAGAAGGAGGAGCAGATTTGAGCAATGACAGATTGTTATTATCTGATCTGTTTCTTTCTGTGCTTTTTCATTCACTGACCATTATACCCAATGTGTTTTAAAGCTGGAAAGAGACTAGGGATAAGAATACATGCTATCCTACAAGCTGCCTCTCTTCCCATTGTCTATATTTTTTGTGTCTCTCTCTCCCTGTCTGCCTCTCTACCTTCCACCCTTCCTTCAATCCCTTGGAGGCAGATCAATACTATTGATTGCTGGCGTTTTAGTAGGCCACCCAACCATCCCCAGCTCTTTCTTCGTACAAGGAGAAGATGAACCACAACTAATGGAGGCAGAAAGGCATTTCTAGTTATTGACAGACAGGAGGACTATGATTGAAAGAGAAAGAAAACAGAGGAGCGCCTTTATTCATCATGAAAACAACAAGCCAGAGATTTGAAAAGTGTCAGAAAATATGATTTATTACATACAACATCTCTCCAATGGACAAATCTGTCCAACTTTAGCTGGGTAATTGATACACACCCTTTCAAAGCATGACGTCCACTCTAATCTGGACTCTGTTTTCTTTGTGTAACCATACTTTCTCCCTTTTTGTTCTTGTGTTAGTCTTGGACAGTAAAGCCATAGACTCCAACCAGCCAATGAATGCTTTGATGCGGCTGAACCAGATCCGACCAGGGCTGCAGTATCGCCTGCTGTCCCAGTCGGGCCCGGTTCACGCCCCAGTCTTCACCATGTCTGTGGATCTGGATGGGACCGTTTATGAAGCATCTGGATCCTCCAAGAAGACGGCCAAGCTGCACGTCGCTGTCAAGGTACGAATGAAGGAAAAGCTGCAAAGTGTATGACGTGCATGTGCAACAGACAAGAGAATAATGTGTGATTTGATTCCTCTTGTGTCTATCTTGACATTCGTGCAGAACAGTAATCAAAAAAGAGCCGCTAATAAAAAATGATTATTTCTGAGCTACCTGTGGAACTCTCTAAGCTTCAGCTGCAGCCAGACCTATGTGGATCTATAAATATGCTTTGTCTGCATATGTCTGTTGGTGTGCGTGTTTGTGCGTAATTGTGTGTGTATGTGTGTGTGTGAGAGGAAGGATCGAGGTGGGCAAATCCTTGTAATCCCAAAGTGGTTGTGAACAAAGAGGCTCTCCAGAGCACAGAGCTGGGATAATCCGCTATCCGCTCCATTCCCATAAAAGGCTCTTTCTCCCCATCTCTCTTCCTTTTCCATTCTCCCTCTCCCTCACTTCCTCTTCCTCACGTACCTTTTGATCTCACGTTCTTTGCCACTCTCCCTCTCCATCTACTGTACTCTCTCTCTCTCTCTCTCTCTCTTTCTCACACACACATGTTTTCTCATTGTAGTGGCTGGTTCAGCAGCTGTAACTCAATCGCCTATTTGGGTCAAAAATGTGTCATTCTTCTTGTCCTCTCCTGCCTTCATAAAGAATCACTCTGCTGCTCTGAGTGCCGTCCAGGTCTTGTGTGACTCTGTACAGCCGGTGGTTTGTAATTGCTTTATTGTAACCATCGCCTGAGTCAAATTAAACCCTGTCATGTCAAGAAGTGCTATGTCCTCCAGTGGTGATGCTCTTAGGAGAGATTTTTGTTAAATTAGTATCATCAACACAGCGGCATGACATGACTGACATTTAAATTTCCATTTAAAGAGTCTAGTCTAACTTGGTACCCTCTGGTGAAAGGGCAATTCTGGATGCTCTGCCATCTTAGTTGTCGTTATCATTATCGCTCATCAAATACATGGAAAGTGCATAAAAACTGTTGCGCTATTGACATTTGACTTTTTAGGTCGGAATCGTTTGCTTTTGATTTTGGCTTGAACTTGTTGTCTTCTGTTTCTTTCCTGTCGTGTTGCATCTTCACAGCTTCTTTTTGACTTTGTCGTTATCCTCCCTATCTAGGTTCTCCAGGCGATGGGCTACCCAACGGGTTTCGACTCAGATCTGGACCCTATGAGTTCAGACGAGAAATCAGACGGCGAGGGGAAGAGCGAGACATCCTCACACACTAGCAATAACCCAACACACTCCTCGGACAGTTCCAACACACTGGAGGTGGGATTTAAAAAAAAAAAACATGCCAATTACATAATTCAGTTTTACTGCTTTTCTCTTTTAAGTAGAAGTCTGAGACCCTTTTGAAGTAATTGAAATTTAACAGCCACTTTGCTTTGAGCAGATAAAAGGTACCCAAGCCAGTTCTTCTCCCTGTTCACAGTCATGCTTTTTGGTCACGCACCTCAAGTTCCATCCCTCTGGTTTACTCTCCACCTTATGCTTTTATAGTAAAGATATGAGGATGTTTTGAAATTACATCACTTCAATAACCTCCTCACCCTGCAGGTGCGAACTCAGGGTCCCATACTGACAGCGAGTGGGAAGAATCCCGTCATGGAGCTGAACGAGAAGAGACGAGGCCTCAAATATGAACTTATCTCTGAAAGTGGAGGCAGCCATGACAAACGTTTTCTTATGGAGGTGAGAGCTTCATGTACACACAGACTCACACTGGGGTGAGATTATACAGGACGTGTACGTGTGCGGGAGTGTTGAGCCATGACATATAACCACAAAGATGTAATAAAAATGTTCATATTTCACCAGCACACATCTATTTGCAGCATGGCCAGGGGGAGACACAGGCAGAGCCACACACACACACACACTCGCACACATACAGAAAAGCAGTCTGATCACCGGTAGAGTCAATCAGTCAACTTGGTTCCTGGAGCAAGCCTGCTCTCGGTGGGGTGTGTTGTTTTCCGTCACGGCTGGCTGCTCCATCGCTCTGCTGATTGATTAGCAGGCCTGCGTGACAGCAGGGCATCGCTAAACAAGCTGTCCTGTTCAGCCAGACTGTCTAAGTTACTGATGACTGGTTAACACATGGGTTTTGGGCAACATTATTGTGTTGAGTGTTTGTTTTGACAGAGCTAAGACAAAAAAGAGCGAAACCACTTTTAGAAAGGACAAGAACAATCATTTAAAAAGAGGAAGCTGGGAAATGTAAGCATGGCTCCAGACCATTGTTCTAATGTGTTTGTGTGTGTGTGTTTGTGGATGTCAGGTGGAGGTTGACGGGCAGAAGTTTCGCGGGGCAGGCCCCAACAAAAAGGTAGCAAAGGCCAGCGCTGCTCTAGCAGCTCTGGAAAAACTCTTCTCTGGTCCCAATGCAGCTGCAAACAAGAAAAAGAAGATATTGCCTCAGGTAAGGAAAAACACACACACACTCTCATGCACACACACAAACCATTAAACCGCTCTCCCTTATGTTTTTTGTAAGAGCCAGAGTGTCATGCAGCTTTAAAAGTGACTCCATTTTAAGCTACTTTCTGATCAGTATCACCCTTGTGGAGCCATGGGACTATTTGTCCAATTTGTTCACCCAACAGTAATCAATAACACTTGAGTTTAACAAGTGTCTAATCAGATCAATACTTGACAGTTATCAGATCTCCACTCTCCCTTTATTTTGTCACTGAAGCTGTGCACTAACAGACCTGTGGACAACAAAGCCTGTATTGAATAGAACATTGTCTTTGAGAAGTGTGTTTGTGCTTCTGTACAGTACTTATGTCTGTGCACTGTATCTGTCTATATATCTATATATATCTGTCACTGTATATTTCTTTTTTTTATTATGAATATTTTAAGCACACTCATACTAACACATGCTCTGGCTGTCTGTGTTCAGACTAAAGGAGCACTGGCAGCAGCAGCAGCAGCCTCAGCAGTAGCGGCTCAGGTAGCCAGAGGAAGAGGAAGAGCAGCACTCGCACGAGGAGCCTTCGTCAGTGCAGCTGCACCTGGATATGTCACACCAGGTAGTGAGAGGACAGCTGTGTGAACTGTTGTTGAAGTTTTTTTTATGTCAATACTTTAGAAGTGTATTACTAATGTTCATATCTGCATATCTGAGTAAGGGCTAATTTTGCTGTTTTATGTAACAATAAAATTGCATTAGATATGAGCAATAAACACCAAATGAAACAAGTTGACATAATACATAACCTATGTCCGAGAGGAAGAGTCTTCAAGAGTTTTCATGTTTTAAATAGTGGTTTGTGCAGAGTTGGCATTTTCTTTAACTGTTGTCTTTACAGTACTGACATTTTCTCCTGCTTTAGGCGGCTGCTTTGCTCAGTAAGCATCAGTTCTCCCCTGCAGTTGTAAGGGAAATATCACAGGCTCTCAGAAACAGCCTGCAGTACAGAGGACAGTCGCTAATGTCTGCATGAGAGCTCAGCGATAAAC
Organism: Selene dorsalis; assembly: GCA_900303245.1. NCBI lineage: Eukaryota > Metazoa > Chordata > Actinopteri > Carangiformes > Carangidae > Selene > Selene dorsalis. The sequence goes on from OMNW01024967.1 coordinate 16,639, forward strand.
AATGTTGTCAGAGTCAAGCAGCAAAACTGCCCAGTGATTATTCTGTTAATGTACGACCTCCTATAGCTCCGCTCAGACCGGTGCTGATTTTGTTAGGAAAGAGTGTAGCTTCCACTTGGGTCTATTACCCTGGGCCCACAGCTGTCTGCTAGAATTTAGGCCAAAACACTCATCTTAACTCACTGTTGAAAAGTGCAGCCTGGAATTAAACAAGTGCACAACTGAATCAGACCCTGTAACCTCCTCCCCACAGGCTTTGGGACACCGTATGGCTACAGTCCTGCTGCAGCAGCTGCTCCTGCATACGGTACGTGCTCCTTGTTAGACTTCCTGTCTACTCATCCTCCTCTCACCCTCCGTCTTACCATCTATATCCTTCCCTTTCCCTTCCTTTAGCTTCTCTCCCTCGCTACTCCTCCTAACTGCTAACCATCACTAGTTTTTATGTTCCACCTCCAACCGTCTTCTCCACCATGTTCTTGGCTCCAGCTTCTCCCCCTTTTCTTTAAAAATCACTTTCTTAAAATCTCATTCCACTAATCCACGTTTTAAGGTTTGGCACTGAATTTCAGTCATAATTAAACACAGCTTAAATTGTCTTTAAGCAAATCTGTCTGTGCTTTGGCTAATTGTGCACTCACCAGTTGTTTCATAATCTGCTCGCTCCCTCATCCTTCATGGTTGGACCACTATGCTCTGTAAAAAGCTTCCTATATCAAAATTCATAGAAACTGATCATGATTATTATGCTACACACACACACACTGTTAGACATCCTACAACCCCTTCCACCACACACTGTTCTAAATTGAAATAGAAAAGAGTCAAGACATGAACTCTTACTCATTATACAATCTCTCCTAGACTTATAATAACCCAGGCACACAGTTTTTGCTGCCGTCACTCTCATTTCTGTTCACATTAGCAGAAGACATAGTGTGAGTTCCTCACTTTGCCCCCCCGCCCCACATCCCTCCACCCCCAAACTGTTATTTAAGACAGAGCGGCGG
>OMNW01024969.1:0-19937 GCA_900303245.1 Selene dorsalis
CCTCATGCCACCCCCTCCACCCTTCAACTCATATACAGGCACACAGAGTCAATGTCTTCATCACAGCCTCAATCTTTGCATCATGCACTTTGTAGACATGTCAGTCACAAAGGAATCTCCGCAGACCCGGTCAGCCCATTCCTGCTCTTAATCACATTTATCAGCCATAAGAGCTGCCCAGACCTGCCCTCTGGTTGACCCACGCTGTTGTGCAATACTTGAACCAAAATTGAGGGCTGTGCCTCCAGTCTCTCAGGACCAACTGGGCTACTCCGAGGTCACGACCAGAGCTTCCAGAGAACAGGAGAACAACAACACACCAGGGGGCAAGGTGTGCAGGACTGACCGGCTCACCTGCAGCTCCTACAAACACGATAAAGTGGCAGAAGCATACCATGCCGAAATGACTTCAATTATTTGCTAATGCATCTCCGAGGAAAGCCTGGCAGTGATAAAGTGGGTGCAACAAGTGGTGTGTAGTGGAATGAAATTACCTTCCTGGCTCCTTGCTTTGCAAACTCTTTGGCCAGATGACGTCCGATGCCTCGTCCCCCACCGGTGATCAATACCACCTCCTTGGTCAGGTCCTTCCTTCTGCTCGGCAACAGCGACAACAAACTCGCTCTGACTATATAATAAAACATCTGAACTGGGAAAAGAAACATGCGACACGCGCTCTTCAGCTCCATTTCGGAAAGTGCTCACAGGCGGCAGACAAGTACAAAGTTTACGTTGCAAGTTTACGTGCACGGCAAGATATGTCCTCCCACAACGGAGCGGTTCACAAACGCCGACTTGTGAGCTCCTGCAAGTTTATCCGCATGCAAACAGTATCATCGGCAGCCTCATACGGCGTTACACGAGTAATCCACAGCCGAGAAAATGTTCAAAAAGAGCACGAGTGGGTGACCTCGGGGAGTTGTGACATGTCAAGTCGATATGCATCGGGATCTGGAAGTGTGTGAGTGACCAGTCATTACGCCTGTCAACCACTGGTAGAGACACAGAAACGTGAAACACAAGTCCAGGCGACTCTCCGCGGTGCGCGCTCCTGAAGGCGCAGGGCTTCGCTGTTGTGCTCCTGCACTGTCCCGTCCTGCCTTAAATATCACCGCCTCTGCCCTGGCGTCGGCGCTTCCACTGCTGAGAGGACCTGGATGAACCTAGAGGGGAGGTTTGGAAGGGCATTTATTGTGATTGACATGCTAAGTGGGGATGATTGGGTTTTTTTTGTTTGTTTTTGTTGTTTTTTTTGTTTTGTTTTTTTTTGGCTGAGCTGCCCGTCTGCCCTGAGTGGTTGCGTACTTGCCTCTTCCCCACCCCCTTCATGTGTGCGCAGGTTCTCAATCTGTGGTCCAGGGCCCCCCAGTGGTCGCCCCACTGTGTCCCAGATGGGTGCCCCCATCCCCTTTTTTTTTTGGAGGAGGGGAGGGAGGAGTTTAACTGCATTTTTTCATTGACTTGAACTTCACCTCCTTACATAACATAACATAACATAACATAACATAACATAACAAAGATGTTGCAATCACAGATTTCACTGACAGTTAAAAGTCAAAGCAAAATCAATAACAAAAATATTCTTATGTGAGAGCATCAGATGGGAGAGAGCCCTGCTCAAATAATCCTCAGGCCAGCCCCCAATTAATTAAGTAAAGCAAATAAGCAAACAAACAATCAGCAAAGCACTAAACAAACACACAAATGAGAAACAATTGTTACAATCGTAACCACAACAGACACCACGGTGAAGTGATTAGGCGATCTGGGCTCACACCTCATAATGACAAGTACATCTGCTGATGTGTCCTCGAGCCAGTTACTGGTATTTGGTTTTTGTCCAGAGTCAATACTCTGATGCTGAAAAGCCTACAAATCTGTCGCTCTGTAATGTAAGTAACAGTCAAGCCGAGGTGCCCCACTGAAGCATATGCAAGCTCACAATGTAAATCCCAGCAGACACAGCCTCCAGGTTGAAAAGCATCAGATTCTGTCTCACTGAGCTCGTATGTTTTTGCTCATATGTTGATGTGCGTCTCTGCATTTCTATTGGCCTCACATGTGCAAAGCGCCACCAGTTGTTTGATCCCAATTTGTTGTGTTAACAGTATTTTTTTTTTTTTTTTGGAAGCAGACTGTATCTTTCTGTGCAGTTTGGGAAATAGGTCAGCACAGTCTCAGAAGCTTCTCAGGGTGACAAACAGAAAACTGCACGAATGCCTCCTAAACAAATCCTACGAATTCATGGGCCTCAGACAAGATTCCACTCTTTGATTTTTGGCCTTGGTGCTGTGATTTTTACTGGGTATCGCTGAATGCAGGACTTTTTCAGCCACTGGGTAGTGTTTAAAGAGCAGCCTCACAATGCCTGCTTTGTGCTGGGCTCAGCTTCTTAGGGAAGGCAGAGAGGCTCTCGGGGGCTGCTAAAAACTCCAAGACAGCATGACTCCAGATGCTGCCTTTATTTTGGAAATTTCTGAGATTTGCAAAATGTGAACCCAAAGTCTTGACGCTTATACCACAGCTTTTCCAGCTGAAGTGAAATTAAGTAAAAGTTAGAGAATTTTGCAAAAATAAGACAAAAGCCTAAAGACATACATTGCAGTGAGTTGCGCAGAGAGAGCCCCAGGCTGCATGCAGAATGCAAAAATGTAAATAGAACATATTCCAGCAGGCGCTGTTTATTTAAACTCATGCTATCACTGCCATCTACAGATCAGCAGTGAAAGTTCATATACGGGTGTTCTCAGTCAGCCCTCACTGGCAGCATCTCTCAACATTTTCTGTCCTTAGACACCACATGGTGCAAATGCCACTGTGCAGGGTGCAGCTGAATGCAGCACAGCTTTACCCACGGCCAGGAGCAGGAAATGAACCAGGGAAGAAAACAAGAAAAGCACAACATGCTTCAGATATCTATAAAAATATTGCTCGGGTTTGAGGGGCAACTCAATGGGTGCTACGGAAACGTATGAGTTATTGAACTGCTCCGTAAATATTTTGTGTAATATTCCTCAGTGGAACAACTTGGTTTCTTTGGGAAACGTATAATTACTTTGACTACACAAGCATAAAATATGACGAGAAACATAATTATTTTCCTGGGCAACAGGCAGCCAAACATGTCATTAAGTGAAACCAAGGTCAGAATACATTGCGTGTGGATGTGGGAGGGGTGAAGAGAGGCTGAAAACAGGTAGATAAAACATTTACTCCTAATGACTTACCTTCAGTGGAGCAGACCAGCAACACCATGGACATCGGCTGGGCAATTTTAATAATTGGCTTTGCTGCTCTTGTTGCAGCCTTCCTCCTTCTGGTAATTGGACTTGTGTACTCTGAGCTGATGAATTCAGACATTCCTCGTGGGGTTGCAAATAGTGGGAAACTGCACATGGTTCATGGCTTGTTTGTTGGCATAGCAATTGTGGTGAGTAACTACATCATCTATGGAACTGTTGGTGCTTATTATTAAATGTTTCCTACATGTTATTGTATATGTTATAATTATTATTATTGTTTTTTGACTTAATGAATTGTTTTATTTCTTAGTGTGAAGGAAAATGTCTCTGTGAGAGCAAGATTAAAGAGAGAAAAACTATTACAGTCTTTCAGGCCCTTGTAAAAGCTGGTCGTCCTTCCTTTGCCCTCCAGTAGCTGATAAAGCTTAGATCAGAGAAACTTTAGATAAGAAATCAAGTCTAACAAAGATGCAAGAAAGGGAAGGTCATGTATTCACCTCCTTTGATGTTGTCATAGTAAACATGGTCTCTCAGAGAGAATAACTTTTACCTTGACTTTACCCATCAAGAATAGGTTTTTCTTTCCCTTTTTAACATTTTCTCCCACCTGTAGTAGTAAGTCCGTGATTCCTATACTTCCAGGGTCGGATCCTGCACCGGCTCGGTGTTTGTCACCAGGTCAGCTTCATCCGATGGTTCGTGGCCTGTTTTCTGACTTCCTTAAATCCGGTTCCCGCGGGTCTGAGAGTGAAGAATCTGAAGTTTTCTGAGGTGCCCGTGAGAGTCTATGAACCCACCACTGCTTGTGCTGGCTTGAGAAGAGCTCTTGTGTATTTCCATGGAGGAGGATGGGTGCTGGGTGGTATAGGTAGGCCTGCACAATGAGCATATCATTTAAAAATGAGTCCTGCGTTATAAGACCACAGAAATGAGATAATTATATTCACATACATAACAGAATTTTATGACAGATCATTCATGGATGCAAACATACCTGTTTGTCAGCTGATTACACTTGAACATGGAGGCCTGTTTTATGGTGGCGCACTGGTCAGCACCTGGGTTCGATTCCTGGGCCTGGGCCTTTCTGTGTGGAGTTCACAGGTTCTCCCTGTACTTGTGTGGGTTCTCTCTGGGTTCTCCAGCTTTTTCCCACAGCTCAAAGACATGCACACTAGGTTAACTGGTTACTCTTAATTGCTCATAGGTGTGAATCTGAGTATGTGAGGTTGTCTGCCTCTATGTGGTATAGCCACAAGGTGGATGTACTGTATGTAGGTCTGTTGTATTTCTGAAACCAACATTTATAGCATAAGGAAACAATAACTTTTGCTCAGTTGTAATCTTGAGCAAGGTCAGTCAATTGAGGAAACAGGAAGGAGCAGCATTTAGGGATCACAGATTGGTCCTTAAAATTATTGCTGTATTAATGTTTTGTTATGTGTGTGCTGTGTTTTTTACTGTTAGTATATTACATTATTGTGTCCAAGTGGTTTTCATATGTGATTTAATTAATGTACTTTTAGGCAGTTTGGCCTTAAACAGTTCAGTTTTATTTTGCATATTTTTGAATGTCAAGTATGTGTAAACTAACTCATAACTACAAGCAACAAGAAAAATACAATATTTTTCATTGAAAATAAACTATAAAAATCTATGAAATGTTGACATGAACAATAAAACTCTGCTCAGATGCACTTTCAATTTCTGAGCCCAGGGTAATGTTTATTGATTCTAATACATTTCTGTAATAATATGGTGTCTGAATACCAAAGAGGAGATGTAGTGTAGGGACAAGAGAAATGCAAATGCTCTGTCTGTGATAACTGTGCGGTTGCCACAACAAGACCATTGTTAACTGTGATGTCCTGATGTTCTGCTAATTCTGAACAGATTCTGTCGATGAAGTCTGTCGGCACATCGCCAGCAAGTCTGAAACCACCGTTGTGTCTGTTGGGTACTGAAACTTTTCCACACTGCACAGAAATATCCAAGACCTTCTGTATCTTGTTTACCACAGTGCCAGAATTTAACATATGGACCCCACCCTCATCTTTCCCTCTGACCCCTCTTAGGTACAGATTAGCCCCTGAGCACAGGTACCCTGTCCAGCTGGATGATTGTGAGACAGCGACTTGTCACTTCCTGTCTGTTGCTGAGGCGGAGTTTAGCGTGGACCCTCGCAGAGTGGCAGTCGGAGGGGACAGCACTGGGGCTAACCTGGCAGCAGCGCTGTGCCAAAGGCTGGCGAGGAGAGAGGACAGACATCTGCCATTCCCCTGCGCTCAGGTCCTCATCTACCCAGCCCTGCAGATGGCAGATTTCAACCTGCCCTCATACCAGCAAAATCATGCTGTGCCCATATTGTTTCGAGGCCGGATGGCATTCTATTTCCTGCAGTACCTCAATGGGGACGTGTCAATGTGCCAGGACGTGCTGGAAGGCAAGCATGTCCCCACTGAGCTCAGGCCACATTACGAGACATGGCTCTCCCCATCCAACTTAGCTCCTGAGTTCCTCTCACGAGGCTTCAGCAAGCTCCCGACCCCAGAATATGATGGAGAGGTGTATCACTCAATCAAAGCTGGTTTGGAACCTGAGGTCTCACCTTTATTGGCAGATGACTCTGTCATAAAGAAAACCCCGCCCACTTTTATTCTCACCTGTGAGTATGACATCTTGAGGGATGATGGGATACTTTACAAGAAGCGATTGCTGGACCTGAAAAAGGACGTCACCTGGCAACATGTGACAGACGGTTTTCACGGCATGATTAACTTCTTTAACCAGGGCTGGTTTAGCTTTCCCTCTGCACTACAGGTTGTAGACAGTGTTGTTAACTATGTGAAAACACTGTGAAAACCATAAATAGCACCAAGAACGTACTTCTATCGTGGTTTACATTTTAATAAACAAAACTTGCCTCCAGTGGTAGAGTCTTCTTCTTCATTAAAAATACACTATTCACACAAGACCAAAAAAAAAATACCCTCAAAAATCAATAAACAAAACCTGTTTTACTCCAAAAATGAAAAGTAGTCTGAGGACACAAAGTCTGAAAACATTTTTTGGCACTGTTTTAACAGTATAGAGTATACTGCTGAAAGGTAAATGTCATGCCCTTGCCTTAAGGAATTTATTTCTTTTGAGCACAGATGTAAGACCCCTCCCGTTTGCTTCCAGGATCCTCTGCTTGCCTTTCCTTTCAGTGTTTGCTGTATCCATGGCAACAGAGCTCTTCTATTTCCCCTCCACTGCCTAAGTCATTGTGGGGCCAGGTGAATGCTCCTCCATGCGTCGTGTTTGACAAGGTAACTGTGTTATAACAGCGCTTCAGATTTCCCTGCCTCGGTGTGTTTGACACCAGGCTAAGTATGAACCAAACAGGGCTGGTGCAGGATAAATGGGCCCAGACCGGATGGAGAATAGAGCAGAGATACAGAAACAAAGTGCTGTTAGGCAACTGGGCAGAAGAAAGACTTCAGGTAGGCATCCTGTGTGCTTATTGTCTATTCTACCTTTATCCTCTGAACAACAACATCAGAAGGCAGTGGGTTGAAATGTGGGGCACACATTAAATGGTAACTGTATCAAAATAAGACGCTCTGATTTAAGCATACCTATTTGAATGTGAGAACACAGAGTGTCTGTGCCTTTTCATGCTGCAGATTGAAAACATAATGCCATGCCAGTGGCAGCCTGCCAAAGGTTTTGTAACACCTCAGTTGGAAGTCAAATCTATAGCAAAGTGATTAGGCGGCCTCAGTTCAGCTACATCAGCACAGCCTCCTGGTGGGAGAGGCCAAAGCTGCAGACTAATTGCATTGACGTAAGGTTCGGCCATGCGCTGCTGGTTCAGGATCAGGAGGAGAAATGACTTGCGAAATACTGTACAACAGCGCCGATCGATAGTGAAGTGTGAGCTTTGCTGATCCTCATGCTGGACTCATTGCTCAAGTCCCTGAATACCCCCTGCCCCAATTTCCCCTCCTCACTCTTCTTTGGTATGTCTGTTTACTCTGTCTGACACAGTTCACTCGGGAGCCAAAGACAGCCAACAGCACCAATCATGTAGACTACCGGCCCCACTGGGACTTCAAGCCAGACATCTCTGAGAGAGGATCTGCCCTGCTGAGAGCTGAGGTCAGCCTTTAACTGCTCATTCATGGCATTAACACCAATTGAATGCCTGTCACAACCCTGCAAGTCAGGGCTTTCTTCTCTAGATTGTGGCCACTTCTGCATAATGTTGAGGGCCAAGATAAAGACCTGCGATAAAACTCTTTATGAAAGCAAGTTTCTGGTTGGACTCAGCAGTCATGTAAATGTGTAAAATCATCAGTCCTGGAGGGCACTTAAAGGCTAGTTAGAGCAATTTGCTGCTGTCACATGATGAGCCTCTTGAAGATTATTGTAAAAGAATAGGTCATGCCCTCTATATTTTAATCCTGTGAAGGCCAATGCATACTGGCTATGTTGAGACAACTGCATATTGTCTTCCAGGGGCTTTCATCCAAGCAGCTATTTGCCCATTACGGCCCACCATTCTCTCATTACTTGGTCACGCACTATGAAGAGAGCTACGGGCATCAGCACACCAATGCCTTGCCCACTCAGCGACCCTGGCATCCAGACAGCTTGACATGGCAGGCTGAGAAGCACAGCCGGCCAACTTCTGGTAGACCGCCGCCACACCACCATCGCCTGAAACTACACATTATAAATAAGAAATAATATATTAGACCAGGCACCACTGCTGACCACAGAGCAAACACACTTCAGCACATTTCATTTTGCGTGAACAAAACACATCAGCAGTTGTGTTTATGAACAATTAAATCTGTGTGGCCCCAGATGCTTTTTATTGTTCCAAGTCAGTCACCAGTGTAATTAATGGCTGCAGTAGCATGGCAGTTAACTTTCTCTTCTCTGTGCTCCTGTCCAGCCCTTCCAACCAACTCAGTTGGCCCGCTGCAGTCCACAAAGCGCCGTTTGGAAAAGCAGCAGTCACACCTCCCATCACTGACTGTATACAGGTCAGAATACCAAAGGCACCCACTCAGTGCCTTCTGCCAGAGACGCTTTGCCAGGGCTTCACACATGCTCTCCAGCCACCTCCATGCAGCCAACCACAACAACAAGGACCTGGACCTCAGATGGCGCTCGCTGCCGCTAGTCCCAGATCATTCTTCCAGTCTACCCTCGCTTTCACAACAGGCTTAGAAATGACTTTGTGGCTCTGGAATAGCCTCACATGCTGCTTGTTAATTTAGAAACTCTGCTCTTTTATTAGTCGGCCTGCATGGAGAAATTTAACAGAGCAGACCATTTGGGAAATTAAAAGGAATTTAAAAAATTAAACATGATTCTCATTATGTTTCTGTGAGGAGGACTACTGTAGATTTACTGTGTGTTGTGTCGTGAACAGCTCCAGTGTTTATATACATGAATATTTGAGTGTGCTAAGACTAAAAAGAGAAAGGAGGGGGTTGTAAATCATGTCCACCCCTTCACAGAATAATTACATGCAAATTCTCTCTCTCCGTCTCTGTGCTCGCTTAATATCTGGAACTCAGAATGGCTTGTCAGTATTTTACTCTAAATACTCAGGGGAGAAAAAAAAGAAAAGATGAGGTAAAAAAAAAAAAAAAAGGAATAAAGCAAATGTTTATGCAAGAACTGACCTGGGTTTTGAGGCAAACTGGAAGCCATGAGTCATCTAAGGCAGTGTCTGAAGGGACATGTCTAACTCCCTTTCCATTAGGTGTTTAATTAGGAAGAATCAAAGATGCTTATGTTTGATGGTCAACCATCTGCGTCTGCCTCCCTTTCTTCCTGCCTGCTGCTCCCACTGCCTGGCAGTGCAGCTGAAGCCCACTGTCAGTTCCTAGCTTCCCCTGTACTGCGCTGCTGATGCTCGTATGACACCTCTGTGGCCCTTAACATGTTTCACCCAGAGAACTGTTGCATTTGCCTCCTGAGCCACATGATGGTGCTGCAGCAGCATGTCACTCTGCCGCCTCTCCTGTCAGTGAGCCTTTGAAGTCCTGAACTTAACTGTCTGTACAGTGACAGACTTGGTTATAAATGAGCAAACAATGAGAGATTCAATATTTGTATAATTCTCGTGCATATTTCCACTGTTAATGCAATTTCTCTACACTTCAAAAATAAAAATATACACTTGGCTTAATCTCATTATTCACTAATTGTGGATTAATATGAAATGAATGACAAATTCATATATTTCTTTGATGTTTATTTAGGTGGAGCCATAAACAGAGAATCTGCTCAGTCAAGATTAAAACAAATACACTTCTTCCCGGCCACCAGAAGGAGAGCAACTACATGTGTTGGGAGAGTTTAAAAAGTTGTGACAAATGCTCCCGGATGCTCACATATTTATATTGTACGACACACCCATTTACATCCTGTCATGTTTAAAGAGCATCCGTAGATAATTGCGTCATATTCAGGCCACTGTATAAGTTATATTTGTGCCCTACACAGTGGAGCTGGAGCACTGTGATAGATTATCACTGTGTTGTCCAAATGTAATGCGTTAGAGTTGAATGAACTCATTTACTCTGAGACGTTGTTGTGAATTATCACCACAGCTAAAGAGGTTAAACATCTGGAATGATATAAAACTACCTTAATGGCAGGAAAAGGCGGCAAATCAAAGAGGCAAACAATTTACATGGCAGCAGATCCAGCATAAATCTAAGCAAACAGTGGTTTGACTGCCATTAAGAGTCTAATACTTTACATGTAGTACTGCCAGGGGCCGACATAAGAAACACATTTCTTTATGCAAATACATGAAAATGAATGTGCTTCAGAGGCAGAAGCTTTGTAAAATACCGACAGAAATGACAACACCATGGTTACAATTTTACAATATCATTCGGGGCAAAACCCACTCAGTCAACAGGAAACGTGATGTAAAGCAAGATTATGTAGGGATACTCCATCACCACCTAATCTTATCTTCAGTGGAAAACTGAATCCTCCTTACACACTGGTCTGCCGAGGCTTCTTATCAGGGAGTGAAAGGACAAAGGGGAAAAGTATGCCCTTCGCCGCAGAGAGGACACTCAAATCCTCATCTATGAAAGCAGGGGAGATCTCATCGGCCTCGAACCTCATGGTGAACTGCCGGCTGATGCAATATATTGTGTTGCCCATCATGACGCACTGGAACACGGGGGAGCGCAGGAGCCGTTTGGTGCTGCACTCGTACCACAGCCGGGCCACCGTATGGTAGCGGTACACGCTGATGCCCAGCAGCGGGTTGACGTCAAAACGATACAGGAATCTCCCAACGGCCACCATATCTGCAGTTCTGTCTTTGCTACTGACTAACACACTTGGCCTCCAGGTGTCAGTTTTGGGGCTGTAGCGCAGCAGCATATATCTTAGAGTTCCCCCGGATACAAAAATCTCTCCATTGCACACCGTGACGTGATGTGCCACGGCAAATGTATCATTAGGCAGCGGAGCCACAAACGTCCATCTGTCCAGTCGTGGGTCGTAGCGCTCCACTGAGGAGAGGCACTCCCCTCCGATGGCATAGACGTAGCCCTCCAGAGCAGCCAGTTTGCAGCAGGGTCTGGCTTCATTCATAGGACTGATCTCTTTCCAAATTGATGTCAGAGGATTGTAGCAAAACACTCGCTTTGAGGGTGTCATTTCTCTGTCTGTGCCTTGGCAGCCCACAGCCACAAATAAGTAGTTATCCATTGTGCACATGGCACAGGCTTTGGAGATGACCTCCTGTGGGATCAGGCAGAGTGTATGCCAGGAGTCTTTGTAGTCATCATAATAGTACACTGCGCTGGATGTCCTCCTCTGCTCCATCTCAGCTGTCTGCGCTCCTGTACTCCTTGCCCAGTCTTGAGGGTCCATGTCTGCCACCATCATGAACCTTCTCCCCCCTGTTCTTTGCCTCTGAATTTGTTCCCGCTCACCAGCCATTAGCCGCCCGTAAAGGTTAGGGTCCCGGAGCACCTGAAGGTAGTTGTCTGACATGACCCCAAGGGCTGCTTGCTGCACAGAGGTCTGTCTGTACTTTTTGGCCAGGTACAGCGTCTCTAAACAGTTACCCAGATCGAGCTTACTTATCAAGGTTTCCACATCCGCTCCATCAATAGTGTTTGCTGGAAAGTGTAAAAACGGAGCCCCTGCTACAGTCTCTAGCTCGGCCTCCTCCTTCGAATTAGAGCCTTCTGTAGAGGGACTCCTCATGGGGTGAACAGACGTGGACTCTTTGTTGGTGGGGGCAGGTGAGTGAGTGATTGGAATTGAGGATGGTGAAGTTAAAGAGGGGATAGAGAGCTCAGCCTGCTCTGCTGCAGACAGATAGCTCTCCTTGCGTAGGAGTACAGGCCTTGCGGGGTGCCTCAGCTTGAGGCTTCCTAGTGAGGAGGGATCCTCAGCAGCACTTTTTGGTAAAACCAGATCTCGCATAATGATGGGGCTCAAAGGGGAAGGAGGGTCTGTCAGCCTGCTGCCATGGTTTCCAAACTCCACTTGCTGTGACTCAGAGTTCCTCTCATACTGACCCAGTGCAACGTTTGAGTCTGTAACAGAGTGAGAGGAAGATTCAACATAGTACTCATATATCTTCCCGCGCACAATCTGGTCTCCTGTTCCTTCCAGCACCACGTTAGCATCCTCCACTTTGATCTCTGCCTTGGAGAGGAAGCTGGAGTAGGCTCCCTGGCGCTCCAAGTCCTGCCTTAACTCCCTGCCCACACCCACACAGCCCTCCAGCTTCTGCAAAAAGCAAGGGGAGCGGCGTCCCGTCGCACTGGCCATTCCACTCTCTGTTGGATTAGGAAGGTTCAAAGCTGAGCCAAATGAAATATTTCTCGTGGCAACCTCTGGCTGCATCTGATGAGTGAGTATCTCTCCTACCATGCTGATATCTTGGTCACGGTGTGATGTACTAAATGCATCCTTTTCAGCTTGGCCTGGACGCCCTTCTGCTGGTGTGTCCTTGGTGATGTCAGATGTCAGGTCATCAGTGGCCGAGTCTGTGTGCATGGGTCTGGTTTGTCTGCCCCCATCATCGGTGTCATGTTGTTGCGAGTCCTGACACCGTAGCGTAGTCTTGCAGTTTTGGCAGGTTGCATTTTGTGGCTCTTTGACGTCTTTGACACAGATCTGCTTTTTCTTTGCATCTCTGGAGCCGTAGTACCTGTAGGCCCACGACACGAGCAGCACCGCAGCCGCAGAGATGCTCAGTTTCAACAGCAGCTGCATGTCGAACTGGACTCCCAAAAGCTCCGCAATGGGCATAGCTGCAGCAGCGAAGGTGGTGTCGATCGGTTGACTGATCCTATTGAATGTTATTGTCTGTGACGACTCAGCTTCTCATGGTAAGAGAGCTGCTGTGATCTGATGACTGCTCCTCTGCACCCAAGGGATCATGTGTAAAATGATTCCTCTAAAGGTAGGCTACTATTTGCATCCCTAGCTCACAAGGCGGGGCACTGGTCATGCACCACCTGTTGCAAATTCAATACCCATACACAGAATATGTAAATCCTCAATAGATCAATATTTGTTTATGCAGTTCGCTGACACACCCACGCCTTTTTCCCATCACTGTAAAAATGCCTCCTAGGAACTCTGGAACTGATCATTTTTGCTTAATGTTTATAAGCAACACTTTATTACTACAATTTGTGAAAATGTCAGTAAAATCATTATGACAGAATTTGCCCCTTAACTTGCTCAAACACAGAGCTAGAGCTGCAGCAGGAAAACCACATCTAAACGAGGGTCGGAACGAGTGGATAGATGACATTTATCAAATCCTTAATAAAGAGGATACATCTGTTTGCACAGCAATACCACAGACCAAAGGTCTCTTTTCTGCGACAGTGCAGATGTTCAAATGACTCTCAATAAAAAGAGCCTGATGATTGTTCTCAGACAACTAAATGGCACTTGGCATGGTAAACACATAAAAGTGCAAGTAATACAAAATCTTCTGATTAGTGCCAGATGGAGGGAGTGACTTAAACAAAAGACCTGCAACATGAACTACACAAGGATGCAAACATTAATCTTGTGTCACGTGGGAGCTGTGTCATTCGGTTGCCACTGTCAGGCTGTCATTTGTGTTGCTGATAACACCCTTCAGCGATCCCGTGGTCAACAACAGACCAGTGTTTATTTTAACAGCAATCTGCGGAGCACTTTAAAGGTGCAGCATGTGGAGAGGCACATGGAGACACAGAGGGTGTGTCAGGTGTCCCAGCTGACATGGGCACTGTTTGGTCATCTGATAGCCGAGTATGTAGACGGCATAAAGGAAACCAGAATCTGCAAGCATGGTTGACTCGTGAATAATTCACAGATGGCCCATACAAGTAGCTTCTTATTCTCTCTGTTAGCTCCCAGCTCAGGTAAACTATTCAGAACACTGCTGAGAAAAAAAAGCATGATTGTCGGCCATGTGCACTGTTGTGGAGAGGCACTTTCACCTCTCCTTGTTGCCATCCACGGTAGGCGTGCAAAATGTGACTGAACAAGAAAGGAGAGAACAACAGACATTTTTTCTTTTTTTGCTGGAGCAACTGTGGTGACGGCTGAACAGGCGTAGAGTCAGTTAAAACAAATAAAGCTTAATAGTTTGTGTCATCTTGAGTCATGACAGTGATAACAAACAAAACCAGTGAAACTGCAGTGTCTCGACCCAGTCCCCACTGACTTATCAACAGCAAACAGAACCACGTCCTCACATGTGCATGAAAGCTGCGTACAAAAGCTTTTCACACTGGTGTCCCTATAATTTAGTCCAATCACCACTGAGGTAAACAACTGTTTCACATTCACAGCTGAAACAGGAAATCTTACTCTTTAGGAAACAGAAAGAGTTTTTTGGGATCTTTTTAATCCAGGGCTGCTTCAAACTCATGTTTAATTTAAGTCACATTAAGTCTTCATATATTTTAACTCATGGGCATTTGTATTACACACACACACACCACACACACTCACACACAAATACACCTCTTCTAGTGTTATGATGATTAAGTCATGTAAAGACAATTTTGTACATTCTCTCTTGAATGCAAAGTGAGTGATAAAAGCGAAAAAAAAAAAGCAAAAAAAAAAAAAGACGTGTCTCTGAAGTGCCTCTTGAATCCAAATTAAAATGATAGTGGTATACAGTGGGTGGACAAGAATCCACGTCCTTCAACTTAAAAAAAAAATTAATTCACGGCACATAACCCTGTCTGTTAATAATGTTTGTGCTATGCAGCTCTCATCGTTGGAACGCTGGAATATGGATTGTACTTTGGCAAGGTGAGCCGATATCCCTAACGCACAGGTCTATCCTTTCTGTTCGCCTAAGCTCTCAAAAATCTCTGCTCTTACCCCCCACCTGGTTTAAAAGTTAATCTTTAATACATGTTGTGTCCTTAGAATTGCTTGAATTGCAATTCTGGTGAAGTCCAAAAAATGCAGGATTACTTTGTATTAAGCTACTCTTCTCCATGTATGTGTGTGTGTGAGAGAAAAAGAGAGTACAATCTGCAAAAGGTTAACAGCAATGTCAGAATCTCCTTCAGAAGTCACAACGGGGTCAAAACAACCAGAACAATCTGCAGCAGAGTTAACTACTGAAAGTTGGCTGTATCTGAGGATGATAGAGTGGGATCCCATCAAATTAGATCACAGACAGTCCCTGCAACAGTCTAGGTTTACAGAGGTGTGTCAGTGTCAGGTCCTGCACATGAGCCATAAAGGAAAAGACAGATGGAAGACGCAGAGCTATGACTGAGCCCATGTGGAACACAGTTGTGTGAAGTAAAGTCAAGGCTTGTGAGTTTCATCATCTCTCCATTTTAATACAGGTGAAATGAAACAAATGCAACAACCCTGTTTACACACGCTGCCTCAGGTGAGCACCTTGCTGCAAATGGCGGCTAAAATGATCCTACTAGTACTGTAAATGTGTGGGGTAAGAGTTACGTATTGTACACAATGTAGGTCACTTAAAATAGTATGTCACAAGTAAATAACTGGATTACAGGCCAGTGACAATGAGTTGCAGTGCTGTCAATTGCAACACACCAAAAGGAGAAAGAATCTTCAAACGTCACATGCACCACAACCCCAAAACAGCAGACATATGTTAGATCTTTTTTTTTTTAAACTCTGGCCTTGGAGACCTGCCATATAGATATAAAAAGAAGCCCAAATCAGAAACAGAAAGTCTGTTAATGTTTCTGTCCTTTTAGCCACAAATTATCTCTGAGAACAGTGTTGAATGAAGTACAAACAAAGGTGGATGAGCGTAGACTCCAGCTATCTCAGCAACCATTCCTCACCATATCCCATATAACCTTTTAATTATTTTCAATATTTACACTGATGTACACAAAATACACTCAAAAAGGAGATTTTTTTTTCTAGTTTACGCAATGTGTGTTTAAATCCTCTTGTACATTCCGAGCCATCAGGAACAAAAAGGAAAACCTGTATATTAATAAAAAAAGAATGTTCTCTTGGAGCATCTGTGTTTATTCCCCCGTGGTTTTTATCAGCATGTTGCTATTCAGGTACATCCCAGGACACGAGACAGACGGGTGCGGTTGATATGGTGGCGCAGCCTAAGCCAGTTCCACTTTTCACATTTCAGTCAACACCAATGACATTTTGACTCATCAAAATAAAATCCAAATGCTTTTTTCTTTTCTGTTTCAAATCAACTGGTTTTATTGATCAACAGGCAGACGTGGGACAAGAAACAAAAAAGAAAAAGAAAAAAAAAGGTGTAACTGGGCAGGGCTATATAGGAGGTGGTAACTGTCATGTTCATCATGTTGTTCTTTTGATATCATTATCTTGGTTATTATCTTGTTACAAAAAACAGTGGAGCGCCATCCTGTGGTGGCGCTGTTTCCTGATCGACGCATGGAGGGTCTTGTTGATGACTGGAGAAGGCTTGCAGGATTGCGGAAAGTGTGTGTTTACGTGTGCATGTGTGTGTGTGTGTGTGTGTGTGGATATGTAGATGTCGTGTAAGAAGGGCAAGTGTGTGAGTGTGTCTTGGATGAGCAGTTTCACGTCAGTTCCACTGTCACTGTGAGGACAAGCGCCATCCACGTCAGTCCGAGCACGTCCGTGCGAGAGGCCCCGTCTACAGACACACAGAGACACAGACGTTCCCTCAGCCTTCATTCATCATATCAGCAACATTAAACAGTGGCATGAATCCCATTTGTCAGAACTCAAATGCTTGGAATGCACCTTTGTGAAATAACCGAATCAACCATCATTTCACTGGTTGTTTGAATGTTACCCACGATCACATTGCATTCGTTGCTGTATAGTGTTTTGATAAAATTAGTGGTCTTCATGGATAAACGCGTTACTACAGTTGGTTCAGTGTGTCCTTGGCTGATCTTAGCTCTGTGTCACATTACACGGCATTCAAGTGACTGACAATACAGTAAGTGCCAGTTTATTAACCTCAGTGCAGAAATGTACAGTGTCTGTTCAGTCTCTGTGGGAAGCTGTTCTAGTACCAATAAAGTCACATTTTTCTCTTGAACCACAGGTGTGGTGACTTGATGGCAGTTCTGCTCTGAGAGGATAATGATAGAAACACAACAGTTCTTTTTGTGCAGTACATTAATTTAATTAATATGAAATATCCCCTGTGGGCTTCTTTGAAGTGCACAATGATGATACACAGAGCAGCGCTCGCACCACATCAGCGACTGAAAAAAACACGTCTTTTAGTGATGTTTAGTTCTTTCTTTTCAGATATTTGGAGAAACTTCAGATATAAAAATGGAGCGATGAGGAGCAAAGCCCTGCTTCTTCTTCTTTATCTTTTTTTAAAGTTTTGAACTTGTTCTGAGGCCCACAGCAGGGACACTAGATTACAGAGGAGAGATCTGCAGAGACAGCAGCTTTATGTTGCTATTGTTTTTTGTTGCTCCCTCACGGATGTGTTACTGTGGAAGTGCTGCTGCCGTGGGAGGAAAGCTGTGACTGACTGTGGGTGTGGCTCTGCTAACATAACCAACAGTTTGTGTAGATCGTGCCAACAGTGTTGCTACACCTACAGTCTCAATCAGAATTTAAGCCTGATCACACTCGGGAGTGGCTGGACTCATTATATTGAAAATTTGATCTGGCAGTGGTTAATGCTGTCAGGTGATAGAATCCATGTCTCCTGACTGCTGAGAAAGGTTGGTTCACTGGACCATAAACAAAAGCTTCATGTTTGCCAAGACTGTTGAAATTTAACTAACACGGTTTCATGGCGACTCCCATGACTGTCAGTCTCCACCGAAAGATGAAATCAAACTTTTTATTTATTTCATTCTGTTTGGGCAAGTCACATGACCTTGATAACAAGTGGATCTTCTCAATAAGTACTTCATTTCCTTCTGTAATAGGCTTATCCAACCATAAGACCATCGTCTGAGGTCCCTTCCAGTCTGCAATCATAGATGCAAGTCGCCCAGCCATCTGTTTGCCTGTTTTTGGCTCAGACCTCAGTGCATTTCAGCCAACCTGATTTTTTTTTCAGACCACTGGGACTGATTTCTGAGGCAACATGCTCTTTTTAATAAAGGATGACTCTGCCTCAGGTGTGTTGGACCTAAAATGCCAGATGAAAACACAACGCTTCCTTTTTGTATCTGACTTCATGACTACTGGGAAGGTTTATGTCAAGTTTCCTGCCTTTATTATTTTTTTATTACTGTGGGTAGACACATCTGTCATACTCCCACCAATCTGGCTCCAGACGCTGATCTGACCGCTGTAGTAAAAGATGATTTAAATGAGAATCTTACAAAGCCCTGAAGAGAGTGACAGATCGACCATGTCTGCCAAAAAGAAAAATGGTGAAAATGTAGATTACTTGATTACTGGCTCTTATGATTTTGTCATTTTTGACTCAGTCCATCCATTGGGACTTAAGGTGTAATGAATTTTGCTTTGTGATCACAAAACCATGTCCCAGGCAAGACGATGAACCCCAAACTTGTGACACTTCCACCAGCTCAGGCCGACATTATGTGGCAGAAACCTTGTCACATTTTTGTCCTCAGTTTCACTCATCTGAAATTCTGTTCATTGCCATACAGTGCAGCTTGACAAGTTGTCTGTGAGATTGGAAATCTGACAAAGATGAATACAGATAACTCCTCACAGAGGGAAGCGCAGTTTTCTGACTGACTGACTGATGGGGGTGGTCTTCCCCATTCGCACTGAATGAGAAGCTGGGTGTTCAGCTGTGGAGCGAAGGGGCGCGCGTGTGGTGACCTGTTGGGGCCGTGTTGTACACCGATTTGACTTGCATGCTAGGCATGTCAGCGCATCCATGCTGACCTGATTCTGTCCTTGCTGTGACACACCTGCTCCTGCACTTACCATAACATTTGCATATTCAGTTTTGCATCGCTAAGATATGACTAGCAGAGATAGGAACAGTAGAGGAAGAGATGGAAGGAAATAGGATGAGAGACAGATAACCCGAAATAATAGAACGTTTTTTAAGTGGGAGAAAGAGAGTGATGTCCATGTCAGACTACAAGACTGTTTAAATCTCCTCTGAGTTTGGGGCACTTCAGCTTAAACACGGCTCCACTTGCCATCTGCTTGGGAAGCTGTTCACACTGTATGCCTTTACAAACATGGGCAACACACATATGCACTTGGAATCATATACCATGCAATTATATCATTCCAATAGATTTTCCAGTTCATCAACAGCAGCCTACTGCAGATAGATTATTATAATATGTGTTTTATTGCTTCATGGAAGAGAGGGTGCAGTCTACATGTAGTGCACATCTCTAACATTGGAGATTATTTCACTAATAACTAATAACTGCACATAACTGCACACTTATGTGGATTGATCTCAACATGCTGTTACATTACTGCACTTCATAGAGCTTGAAGGAAATGGAGCCAAGCAGTCTTGCTTATATAAACTAATCTACATGAGCTGTTAATGAGTCTCGTCTTATGGCTCATCTGCTTTTTCTTGGCTATTTCTAAGGGTCACACACTCTGATTGCAGACTGTGTGAGTCTTTGGACCACTGTCAGAGGCCCATTTACCATGATTCCAAACTCTGGCTGTTTGGACAGAATTGAAACTTTTTTTTTTGCACTCTCCAGAATAATCTACACTGATCATAAAGCCTCGGATATTGTAAGTCAGACTGAAGAGGAAAATACGAAATTTAAATATGATGGAAGGGGGACAGACAGAATAAATGAGAGCGAGAGAAATAAGGTGGTGGGGAAAAGAAAAA
Source organism: Selene dorsalis (assembly GCA_900303245.1). Taxonomy (NCBI): domain Eukaryota; kingdom Metazoa; phylum Chordata; class Actinopteri; order Carangiformes; family Carangidae; genus Selene; species Selene dorsalis. Next base: position 19,549 of record OMNW01024969.1, read on the forward strand.
AAAACTACCAGAAATGGATAAAACAGGAAGAGAGAGGCTGGCACTGGGAGACGGAAAGTAAGTATGAATAGTCAGAGAGGAGGAAAAGAGAAAATAGACAGAAAGATTGAAGTAGAAAGAGAGAGGGAGTGGCAGAAAAAAGGACAAGATGGAAAGGTTGTTGTCACAGCCCTGCGGCTTCTACTGACAATTCCTCATCTTTACATATGATAATCACAGAAGCTGCGAATGAACCAGCACTGCACATATAAAACACCAATAATCTCACTCTCAACCAAAAGTGACAGGCTCCGTTAGTCACTGGGAGAGGCTTGTTGCTCACTGCTACTGAACATCGGCAAAGATGAATCCTGACTGAATCACTCTCTCATGCAGTCTATCTGGGGCAA
>OMNW01024973.1:0-19228 GCA_900303245.1 Selene dorsalis
GATCCGAACCGGGACCGGCACCCGAACCGGGACCGGGACCGGCACCCGAACCGGCACCCGAACCGGGACCGGGATCGGGACCGGTACAGCCTCTAGAAACCATTACAATGAAAATATGGTGAGGACTGGCCTAAATGTCCTCACTTTACAAAATGGTCCTCACTCCAAAGGTTTAAAATTCACACTTGTCCTCACAATGAGTACAAACACACACACCCACCCCACACACACATACATTATGGATCTGGATTTCCCCTCGAAAGGGACAGAGATGGATTATTGTAGCACTTCATTCTAAGAGACAGGGAGAGGGGTAAGTCTGCAGATACATGTAGACAGGCAGGAGGACAGACAGTGGCCGTGTACACATGCAGCAGGAGAATCTGAGCCTAAAACTCAAAATGAGACACACACCGCATGTTAAGTGCTGTGCAGTGGAAAACACACTCCAAATGACAACTTTAAGTGCTATATGAAGTGCCTCGGAAAAACAAAAGCATTGTAAAATGAGTCACTCCAGTCAGTTGCTCCCTGCGAGATAGCTTTAAAGTTGCTTCCAAGGTAGAACATTAGGCAAAGACAGTAGGTAGGGAAACACACAACACCCTTTAAACAGAAACCATATGACCTATCTTAAACAAAAATCCAGCTTTTCTCCTTATTTAACATCTGTCTACCTGTACGCCTTCCCATCTGCCCCATAGCTTTTCTGTACATCTTTGTGCCTGTTCGTTTCCCACCACCTGCCCTTTCCTCATTTAGCTCTTCATTGTTCTGCATACTTCTCAGTGCTTGAAGTAATTCATCTGTATCTGTCAACAAGTCTCTCAGCCTTAATCAGTTTTACAGTCCAGGAGGCTTGTGTGCAAAGCATTCAATAGAAATTATACTGAAATGTACGCACCAAAAGATTCAGACCTATGAAAAAGCTTAGATGGACTCCACACCTGTTTTCTTTCTATATCTCAATCAACATGAAAAGGAGAGCACATGCACCTTCTCCACCTTCTCTCCGCCCTAAATTTAAAATGCTTTAATATGCTAATGAGTAAATAAATGAATACCCCCAGGCCTCCCCTCTCTTAAGAACCAGGAAAATAGCAAAACCAACTGGAAAGTCACCTAAAAAGACACATTCTCAGCAAGCAGATGGAGGAGGTGCTGCTCTGAGAGGTAGAGTTCAGTAAAAAGATTGCATTTGGCACACTGTCCTCTGGCATTAATAATAAAATAAAACAAATGGAGTGGGACAGTGTGGCGGAGGCTGTTGATGCTGTGGGGTCGTGACATGCTTTTTTTTCCCTTGTACTTTAGCCTTGATGTAAGAGACTAAAACAGTTAAGGTTTATTTGCCGTGTTATTTGCCTCTGTTATAAACTATTTTAAATATACACAGAGAGGGAAAGCAGTAAGAATGTCCAAATCTTTAACAAGTCACACTGATGAACTGGGACTTACTTGAACCATTAAGTCTAATGATGCTCAGTGGACAGCATAATATTTGTGGACATTTGCACTCTTGCAGGTTTCAGGAGTTGATTTAATATTAAGTTCACTTATAAATTTACCACTTACCACCTGTTGTATACCCTGTCAGCTTGTAGCCTTTTTCCAATCATGCTGTTTGTTAGCATAAAGGTATCGTGGGTAGAACCAGGCTGTCTCACAGTAGTATTAACCAGTCACATTTGTGCATCACATACTGTATCATTTGCACACTGATAGAATGAGAATGCTTTAATTCACCCCCTGCGACAACAGTGTGTCTTCAAATATGCATTTCCTTCTCATTCTGCAATTCGCCATGTCCTCTGAAAAGGTCAAAGCTGCCATTGATATTAAGGTAGGCATTGCATCAAATATGTTCCATGTGGACAGCCCATTTACAAGAGGAGGTGTTTTCACACATGTCTGGCAGATTCATGAATTAATATTAGTATTTTCACTGCATCACCTCTGAGCGTCACTGATTGTCTAAAACCATTAGAAGAGTATGTGGCGGCTGATATGGAGGGACACGAATTGTCACATCTCACTCACACATCTGACTGCAAGTTTCAAAGATGTCGTATGCAGTATTTTGTGCATATGCAACATTTGCAAATAAAGGACCCAAGGTCTCTAAACCCCAAAACCAAAGTGCTGACTGAACACAACTGGATGCACAAGCTACCCCGCATGGACAAAATAAAATCAACAGACGTGACCTCTTTTTTTCACCCTGTCTAAATCCACTCTCAACACACAAAGACTTTCAAGTTTACTCACCCTTCAACGACACTCAGCACTTTTTAGTATCATTTACATCTGTGTTGCTTTTAATTAGCTCAATGAGTGCAACAAGGCTGCTCTGTAAGATGGCTAATTATGCAGTTCATTAGAAAATAACAATGTTGACTAACAAAATAAGAGGTGGGATATTGCTCATGGGAAGGGGGTAATCTGAGTAAAGGTGCAGGTTCCCACTTGTGCACATAGTACACACAAAGTGAAAATACATTCACCTTTAAACAGAAAGGTTTCAAATTAATTAGAAAATGTTGTGGTTTTTTGACAATTTGACATTTGAGCTTTCAAGTTGATGTGTCAGTAAAAAAATGAAAGTTGCTCATTTCCCAGAATTGCTTTTGTGATATCAGGGCCTAGACATTTAAAACGGTTTCTAAAATGTTAAATGACATTTACAGAAGTACCAGCAAGTTAGCAGCAATGTTAAAGAGGGATGTGATAGAGAAAAGAAAAGCAGTCAAAATGGTAAGCATGGCAATAATATTATCTCTACATAGGCAGTTGCTGGCAGCCTGTCCATGGAAAGGGCTCTATGAATACAACCTCATCACCAAGACTCATCAGAGTGGAAGCTGCTCAAGGCCTCACCTCAGGCAGAGAGCAGCATTCAGCTATTAGGATGCCAGCAGCTTTACCATGGTGGCACACACACACACACAGAAACATAGACACACACACACCCCTTCAATATGTCCCATTGTATTTTCTCTCCCTCGTAAAACACACTCACAGAAAACAAAACTTGTGCACACCCTTGGGCAGATGCAGAAATGAACATGCATATGCATATGTGCCTGTAAAATTCCCAATGCGCATAAAAACACACGTACGCGCACACACACACACACACAAAACAACCATGTATGCCTGTTTAGCAGTCAGTCCAAACTGTGCTGGGAGTCTCTTACTTACCATATGACCTTTTGTCACTTTGCCAGTGACATTTTAAATCTGCTCTCATTCACCTTTGTCAGCAGCCTTGTCTGCTGGGTGCTAAACAAAGCAGAGCGGTACAGGGAAATATAAAGACAGAGAGCATGAGAAAGACAGATGATGGAAAAACAGACCCAAATGAGAAGAAGGGGTCTTTGCTGAGAGCCAGCACAGATAAAGACATGTGTAAAGATTTAGTGGATAGGAGAATGTGAGCTGAGGTGGTGTGTGTGTGTGTGGGGGGGGGGCAGAAACAGAGTGACAGTTCAGCACAAGGGAATCCAAAAAAAGAGAAAAATAGCCATTAAGTGAGACGTGAATGTAAGGAAAGATAGAATTAGAAAAGTGATGAATCGCAAGAAAAGAGCAAAATGGCAAAAGGTGGGGGTAGAATGAAACGACAGAAGGAGGCAGGAGGGGCTGATAACATGAAGTAGCCGAAAGGCAGAATCTCCGAAAAGGGCAGGGTAGGGAAGAGAAAGAAAGGGAGTGAAAGAGTGTGAGAAAAAAAAGAGCATAAGAAGGCGAAAATAAAAGAGCGAGGGATGGGGTGTGTCGCTCTGGAAATTACTGCCATCTATGGTGGAAATGTCACAGATATGTGAGGGCCCACTTCACTGCTGTGATAATATGTGAGCGCCATTCATCTCCAGCCAGAGGGTCTAGAAGGATCAATAGAGTCTTAGTATTAATAGGGACCCCTCTGCTGCATTAATAAGACAAACTAGCACCAGCAGCACTCACCGACATAAAAGACATTTCCTCTCCTTTCTGTTCTCGCATGCCTGAAAGATCACCATGTTGACAGCAGGGTAGAGGACAATGTTGTTTAACCTAAAGGCCTCAGATCACTGAATTGCTGCTCTGTGGCTGTCCTGGACACCCTGCAGAGGTCTGGCACATACAAAAATATAGATTTCTATATCTGGAGATCAATGAAGAATCACAAAAACAGCACTTAAGTAGAATGGATACAAGCTGTTTATACCATCTAACATCAGTTTAAAGGTTGAGGCAGCATTTTGATACAGTCAGTGGTTTTCCAACCTTCAAGGGCATGCTGGTTCTCTCTCTGTCAGTTCATTAGATGCGGGTAGGAAGAGGAATCCAGAGGAAGAATGGAAATCAAAAAGGTCAAGGGAGGGTGTACTCCTGTCAGCTTCTGTTTCGTCACTCCCCATAGGCAAGTTGACATTTTGATAAAATGTTCAAAAGGACAATTAGCACAACAGGAGGGGGCAGAATGCTAATCTGTTCTTACTTTCCTCACCATCAGCAACAGCGTCATTCTTCAGATGTGCCCAGATATTGCTGTGTGTTCGGGGGTCAGATCTAATTCTGGTCATTTGTGTGAACGTCTCGTGTCCTTCCACAAAATTAATCCCGCAGGGATTAAGAGACACTCCCTCAGCTCATAACATCAGATCAAGTGTGCGATGAGAGCTACACGACTTCTTTGAGGTTTGTTAAACTGTCTGGTTGTTCTGCACAAGTCATTTGCTTCAGATTTCTATGCCACTGACAACAGGGTTAGATTAGCCATGAAAATGAAAATTTATAGAGCAGATATAAGTTTCTCCACCAAAACATGTCATATTATTCTAATTTACTGCAGACAAGAGTTGACTAATATACTTATATATTTCCTCACAGAGTGAAACCCCTCCACTGGCTCATACTGGAGGATGACCAGATGCGCTCAGGCATGCTGAGAGATGCAGTCCCTCCAGCATGTCCTCAGTCTGCCCTGAGGTCCCCTCCCACTTGGCACGACTTGTTACACCTCCTGAAGGACTGTTTGAAGGACATTTTCAACAAAGGAACAGCGAGCTGCCCATGGACTACTTATTTTGATACTAGATGTGAGGCTGTATTGTCTAAATATTACACACAAGACTGGCATCACATTATAAATGCAAAAAGTGATTTTGAAATTAATTTTTCAGCAAAAAGTTGACAGCTTTGTCCATTGAAATTCATCTCAGGTCCTTTACTGTCCGGACTGTTTCTATAGATGACTATGGGCTGGGAAATATTAAAACTTGCTCTAAGCCTTTTCTCTAATCAGCTTCAAAACTCTTCCTGTTCAAAGTGGCAGCTTAACTCTCCCGTGTCCATCTTTAAAACTGCTGCTGAAGATGATCAATGAGATTAAACACAAACCCCAAACCAGAGATAAGATACATCCATACATGCACACATGCATTACCATGCACAGTCATGATCCACACAAATCCAGTTGGGCACACAGATTAGACAGTGAATACAGCTTCATTATCAACAGCATAAGTAACTAAGTTAGTAAAGCTAAGCTTCATTTGCCCTTTTAAAGAAACACACAGTGGGAGATTTTCCTCTGACAGCAATAAAGAATCATTGCACACAAACACATAGAACGCGCCGACATGTGTATAGACATTGTGTCTACCTGTATGTGCACATGCTCCCACCTACACACTCAGCTGGCACATTCACATACATACAGTGCACACTGCCGTAGAGTAGAAAAAGACCTCAGGCAGTCCACAGGGGGAGCTGATAATGAGAGAGGGAGCAGGGGGACAGAAGTTTGTAGTGTGTGAAGCAGGGAAAGTTGGTTCTCACTTCTGAGGCAGCAGAACCCACATGGGGAAAGAGGCCATGTCATGAACAGTGAAGCTCTGAAGGAAATGTCAAATCATTGGTGTTTGAAGCCGGGGACATGTGCACAGCTATGAGTGCAAATGAACGCTTGTGCATATCTGATAGAGAGATAGTTAAATATAGAGGAATTCCAGTATTGCATGCACAACTATGTGTCTGCATGAGCGTGTTTGTGTGTGATTCAGGCCTACAGCACTCAGTCAAGAGTGTAAGTGGGTGATCTGAGGGCATGATTTGATCAAAGGCACTTTGATCAAGTGGAGTCCTGGTCCAGTACAAAGTACTGTATACGAGTCTGCACCCACACGTGCTCACATATGAACGCACACAGCAAAGCAGCAGGATAATGAATGGGAGAGCAATAACACTGGGGGCCCCCCATGTAATGGCAGCTAAATTCAATCCCATGACAGCTCCCAACTTGAGTGCAGAAAATCAATCAATGCAAATGGAAGCTCAAATTGCCACAGTCAAATGTTAAATGACTAGCAGAATGACGCGGCACTGCACGACGCCAGTGTTAGTCCCTTTCATTCTGTCTGACTCCGTCTCTTTCGCCCCTCACAGTCCACTCATTGTCCACGTCAGGTGTTCAATACTAATATATTGTATCCGTCTCCAGGAGTCAAATGATGATATTAACTCTTACGTATAAAGCCTGTAGATCTGTGGCAATGACTTCTCAAACAGTCCAGAGCATCATTTATACAAGATGACAAGTTTGTCTTTTATTTGGTCTCCCCAGATATTCATTGCACTATCTTGCCTTTGTCTTTTTTTATTTTTTTTTGCAGCATTAGTAAATGTTTCTTTCCAGTCTACAAGCTGTATCCACAAAGGTGAAATGTTCACCTTGGCCCCTCTTCCCTCAGTGTAGCACTTATTTATTTCCACTTCTGTTTGTCAGCCACTGCATTTGTATTTCCACCACACGTATCTCAGACTTTATCTCTCTCCCTCTTCCCCTCTTTTCCTTTCCAGCCTGTAGAAATATAAAGTGAGCTATCTTCTTGATCATTTCGTGCTCACAGCAGCACCTTTGCACAAATATCTCAGCACAGTTTGTTTTCTTTCACTTCTTTTCCCCTCTTCATGAGGCAGCTCCATTAACAATCTCTGTAATTGTATTATCACTTTTACCTCTGAGGGTGACGACATGTTACAGTGGTGTAAAGCACTGTGATTATGGTTTGTCGGTTCCCAGGGATAATTATCAAAAAAAAACAAAAAAAAAACACAAGTGTTGCTGTGTTGCATTACTGAAGTCAGGGTAATAAAACATTTTCTACGCTTCTTGGCAATCTCATTATTCTGAGGACTGTTTCAACCGCGGCAAAATTACAAAAATTGATATTCTGTGGAAAAACATCATTATATTACTCAGTAATTTGGGTTTTTATTTTGTCATTGTATTTTAGAATATCTATTGATAAGAGCTCACAGCAAGAAAGGGAATGAATCATAGTTTTAAAATGACTGTACTAAGAGGAAAAATAAACTGTGACAATTTTCAACCAAAAACACAACAACTATGTGTATCCAGTTTGTAGAATCTAGTGCTGCCCTCCATCACCCCCTTTCCCCCACCACCTCCTTCCACCCAAACACAGTGTCAGTACCTTAGACCTCCCGTTTGCTTACAGATTCAGCTGACAGCAGATAGTGGAAGTGAAGTGAGAGTGAGACGGACGTGTGAATGTGTGGCGGTGGTGGTTCAACATGTTTTTTTGTGGTGTGTGGAAGAGTTAGCACTAGAGAACAAGCACAGCGGCTTTCAACTGGAAAAGTGTGTGCAGCAGTGTAAGCACAGCAGCAAGGGTGTCCACGCAGAAACATGCCCTCATGTTTTTTTGTTTTTTTCCCCCACATTGTATGCACAAACAGAAAAAATGCACATAAACAGAAAATATTATGTGCATTCATTCTCCCGCTAAGGTCATGTGGTATTTAGAAATCCATGCTTTCTCCATTCAGGCGACCATGATGAATATTCTATGAGCAGATAAAAAGGGGTTTGCCCTGCCACTCCACCTCGATGATGTAATGCACTGACACCACACTGGCCCAGTAAACACCACACAGTGACACAAGCGCTGACAACATGGCTGTATGTACAGGTTCTGTGAATGTAACACTTAGAATTGACTTTAAATGAAAGCATCATGAAGTGCCTGAACTTGGACAGCTGTATATTTGCCTCTATCTGTAAAATCATTTTAATCTCTGAGTGGGTTTTGAAAAAGAAAAAAAAAAACCATTCAGAGCAAGTTAAATGGTTTGTCTACAAAAATGTGGTACAAGGTTGACAGAGCATTTGAGGATTCGTTGAGGCTTGGTGATTCACACATATGACTAGTGTTGAGATTTTTCACACCCTGCATCAAAGCACTTTTATCCTTCCTTTGACTTTTAATCCTATAACCCTGCCCTTTGTGTATGGGTAAGTGTTTTCATGTGTGTGCGCTGGGCTTGTTGTACTATATTCCTGGAGTCCAAAAACTCAAACGCTCAATATACTTAATGAAGACTGAATGCTTTATGGTTAGGATAAGAATCAGGCTCGGGTCAGGGTTGAGGTTTGGCATTCGGATATGAGGGTTATGTCAGGTTCAGGGGCCAGGAAATGTGTTATCTCAGTGACAATCCTCCACTAATAGAGTCATAGAAGTGCATGTGCTCTTGTTGTGATTTGGCACTATACTGTATAAAGACAGACGCAAATGATCTACTTGTAAGATTTAAAAGGAAAGGATAAAAAGGATAAAAGGAAAACAAAAGCATTTGTAGAGAAATACGCAAAACATTTTCATTAACAAAACCTGCAAAACAAAAAGGAACTTTAGTTTGCAAACACTGGTAATTGAATCCTTTTAACTGATTTAAACAAACTTGTGCACTGCTCTGATTGCCAACACATGTACTATTGTTGAAACTAATCAAAAACGTCAGATGATAAGATGGACAGGAAGGCATACACTGGACTTGTGTGTTGTTTTGTGGTATCTGTAGACTATGTTTGCTGCCAGCACGACTCCTCATTTACCTCAATGGGGCACCTTCAGATCTGAAGCAGCTGTGAGTGCACTGGATGGGTCCACGGTGTTTTGTTTGCCTGCAGCCTGAAAAGATGCCAGAGTTGATTTCTGTTGGTTTTACTCTCTGTCTCCTACACTTAACAAAAACTCACCCTAAATTTAATCTCAACCTGAAAACCTCTCACCTCGCTCAAGGCACATACAAAAAGCCTTTTTACTTTGTGCACATTTATGCATTCGGAAATGGAAAAAATAAATTCTGAAAGGTTTGCTAATCAATGTAGCCGCTTAACCACCCACCCCTCCTCCCTCTGCTGCTTCCCCCAACCACAAAGTCTTCTTTCATGAGTACGGGTGTATCAGAGAGTGAGAGAAATGGAAGCGCTAAAAAAGTATTTTCCAAGTATGAAGCTTGATCCATGCACCGAGACACAGGAAACAGACACGGACGAGAACAGAGAGGGAGAGAGAAACATGATTGAGATGAAAGAGAGAGAGAGCGAGAGGGAAACAGGAGGCCATTCATCTGATTTCAGCGTGAGGTGTTAACATAACCTTTCTGTAAAAACTAATGGAAGGTGTCAGCACACCCACTATAGCAGAGAGATAGAGCACAATAAAACAGCATGGAGCACTGAGGCCAGATTAGGTGCATCAGAGAATGTGTCTATTTCCTCTCTCATTGATCCACCACTACATGCTTAACAGAGGTATTGATTATAAATTGAGACTTGTTCTGCCTGAGCTGTGCATATCTACCTCTCATCAAAAAAGATCAAGAGGCCACTCTATGACTCATATTATGCTCCAGTCAATGAAACTAAGGCCACTCCCTTTTGATTTACTCGCCTCCATTGTCTTAAACCATTATACGCCCAAGCAGGACTGAGTGTCTCTCTGACATTGACTGACTGGAGGATGCCAACAGGAGCTGTTTCTCATTAGTGTGAAAAGGGGGGGGGGGTAGTCGTGATGATCACTCCTAGCAGGAGACAACAAATCTGAGCTGGTACAGGTCAGAGAAAGTTTAAAAGCTGAATCTCAAAAGGTTAGAAAGTCGATGAAGTGTCATTCTGTCAGTATGTGCTACATACTAGTCAGCAGCTGTTCAAAATGTGCTTGTTATCTCATGAACATTTTGGTATTTTATTCAGCCCTTTACTCACCATCATTTTATTTCCACTTCACTGCCGTGCTATGATATTAATAATAATAATGGAGCCTGTTTGTCAGATACCTGAGCAGAAAATAGTGGTCCACGAATTCAAAGGCGATGCTGTGACACATACGCTCATACATAAAACAAATGCTGTATAATACAAGCCTACAATAAATCCTCACTTCATTAGGATTACAATGTTCAGTGTTTATGCCTTGACCTTGACCTAGGTTACGTTACCATAACAACAGCTGTGCATAAATTATTTCTTGTGCCTGTTAATAATCCTAATACATCATGCTTGGATGGAGCTAAGGAGCAAACAAAGCAGAGCTGTCTTACTTTCGCTGCATCTTAAATTGCTCCACAACACTTTTATTTCCAGTGAGTGTGCATGGATGTTGCACTGCTGTGATAAGTTATTTCACAATTGAAGTACTTCAGTCTAAAAAAAAAAAAGCTCCCACACTTCAGATGACTCTTGCAGGTTTTGTGGCTGCAGTTTGCATTTTTTGATTACACACAGCCATATTTGCTATCAGTGTTGCAAATGATGATGCCAGTAACTGACATTTTATGTTTCTCTTTTTATGTTTCTTTATAGTCAAATTTACTGCACAGATATGAGAGTAGTATCAGTCTTTTCACAGCAAGAAAGTGCAAGAGCACATTTCCCAAAGTGTCAAACTTTTTCGTTAAGTTTTCTACCTGGCAAGTGGTAAAGTGTCGGGAAGAGTGAATACACTTTGGCTCAGAGAACAGTTTGTTTACATCCAAAAGATCTTTGCACCACTATAAATACTGCATGTCTATGGGCCTCAGTGGTGAGTAAAGCTCAGAGTATCTGCATGGCTCTGTGCCCACATAACGTGGATGAATAGGTCAACTGTCCTTGCTGCAAGACTCTCCCCTCCCTCTGCGATTCAAGAAGGTAATTGAGTGCTGATCGAGTGTTTCCTCAGAGAGCAAAAACAACATAGGCAAATGAAAACACAAAAACAAACCACTGGGTGCCTGTTCAACATTCAACAGATCCAACACTTGTCGGTGAACAACTGTCAGTGTCCATCATGAGGTTGTGCGCGTCTCTCTGGCCAAAGCAGATATGACAGGCTCAGTCTACGCTGCTCTTACTCACTCTACCTCCTGCTCGCTCTTCCTCTGCTCCCACATTTCCCTGTGTATCTCACAATCATCACTCTATTCTTCTTTGTATCCCTCTGCCTCAAATCTTTTTCAATTCTGTCGCAGATTTTCCTGTATTGCCGAGTCAACCTTAGTTGTTCATATTCTTGTTCATACTCATCTGTCTCTTTATATTTCCCCCTCCTCTCATTTCTGTATGCTGGTCACTGTGGCTGTGGGTGAAGTAGCACAACAGTATGAGGGAGAGAGCAAAAGAGAAAAGGACACAATGAATAGTAATTTATTGGAGGAGAATGCAGAGAAATAGCTTCTTTCCATCTCTCTCCTTGTATTGCCCAGCAGGATTACACATAATTTATGCACACCCACAAAGTTGCTCTGAGACAAAAGGGTAGCGAGATAGTCAGAGAAAGAGACAGATGGAAAGAGAGATACAGAGGGGGTGAGAGATGAAGGGAATCAGACAATCCAGGGTTCAGCTCACTCATACAGTTCTTCTTAGTAAGTTTATGTGAGAGGAAACTGTGCTTGCTTGTGCATTACTTATTTCCTCCTTTGTGTTTTATTCTCTTTGCTCCATCCATCCCACTCAAACTCACATACAAACTCATCTTATCAACATTAAGGTACAATTATTACCATGGGAATACACCAGTGGGATTTCAATCGTCCTTTTATAGGCACGCCCCTACTCATACGGGAGGCAGCGCGACGTGGAGAATGAGATCCTGTCCAAAACCAATTTGACTGAGATAACGTACTTGTAAAACCGCAGGGGACCACCATTCCAGTGCGATGTCATTTTTCTCCCCAAAGAAAGTCAAACTGCATACTGATTGAGGAGTTGAGATGACATATCTTAGTGGTTCAGACAGTTTTATTAATACACTGCCTCACTGACAAATACGCTCTTTGATCCGCTTCAGACAAAAAGAAAAAAGAAAAAAGAAGCTGATCTGCTGTAGTCTCCCCAGAGCTGAAAGTGCTATCAATCTTCTCATTGCACAACAGTGAGGTGATCAAAGGGCCTAATTGTGTTTCTTTCAGGAGGAATCTATGCGATGGACTGAGAATATCTGAGGTCGAGTCTGTGTCACGTGACTTTCTCAACTGCCACCATGCCACAAAAGTGCAGTCTATCATAATTTAATATTAGTTAAGGGAAGTAAATCAAACAGACACTGTTATGTAGTACAACTCCAGTCATCTCTTGAGTTTAAAATCAATCTCCGACTTCCAGCATATACTGTAATTTTGTTTGAAATAACACATCAAATATTCTCAAGGGGATTACGTTCCCACAGGAAGCAAATGCAGTCATATTCTCCAAATAGCCCCAGTGGCGTTTTAAGTCCATCGCTATGTGAGTTTAAATGTTAATCATGATAAGTGTTTGTGACAGAAAATATAATTGGCTGACAGAACCAATGAAACAACCTCTCACACTCCCCTGCATGAAATGGTTCTTGAAAACAGCAGCCAATCGCTGAGCAGAAACGATCCCGTCCCTGGTTCGGAGATGGAGAAGCGTGTCAAAAAGATAGAGGTTTTATCTTGTGTCACCTCAACAAGACAGGAGACACTGCAATTGCTAGATTAAATAACTGTTCAGAAGAGCCTGCATGTTTCCAAAGAAGACAACAAGACTTGGAAATGCAAACTCACACAGAGCAGATGGCAGCCGCGGTCACAAAGAGCAGGCACAGACTGATAAATCTCATCTGCAAACTTTTAACCTACTTGTTGTAGTTTAAAAATTTATAAAGATTTAGAGAACTGCACAATCTATTTCTGACTTAACATATTCACAAACTTATTTTGGTAGCCCATTTAAGTGATGTGTCTCATTTTTCCAGGACTGCTCCCAAAGTTGACTGCAAGATTCAGAAAAATCTAGAGGACCTGCACGTAATGTAACGCTGACTCTGCATCTATGCATCCTGAGTGTCTGCTGTGTTCTGGTCATAATTACTGTGACAAGATTGTTTTTGGAACTTTTGCAGAAAAGACTGATGCTGTGTCACGACTGGATGTTGCTTCACAACAAATTGTTTCAAAATGTGCTTTTGCAAACGACTGATAGGGTCGTTTTTTTTATGGAAATATAGATATGGCCAAATTCTATCTTGTGCAATATTTCACAGTCTGTACATTCCCTATGATCAAGTGTGTAGAGAGGACTGGCCTTTTGTTCTCATTTTAAAGTGTGTATGTAAATGTTTTACCTAGCCTGTGCTGCCTAAAAGCAATACAGTGTTACGGCTGTACACTGTAGCCTATACAGTGATTCTTTCTATATTGGCCTGGAGAGATAAAGAAGATGCGGCACATAGAAACAAACACACTGACACACAGAGATACACACGCTCTGTTTGAATCTTCAGAGGAACAGTCTTGCAGTGAAACAGTGTCGACATAATCAGAATGGAAAGCCAGGTTGAGAGCCCTCTATCCAACTGTCTGGTAAAAATGATAATAACACAACAGTATTTGGGTCGTGCGGAAGAGTCAGACAGAGTCAGGGTGAAGAGGGCACACCTACTTTATGAAGACTATTCTTCAAAGTTTGACAGCTGCAGTCAACCTAAGACTTGGAGAATATATGAGTTTAAATGACTCCTTGTTTTCCCATACTACTGAATCCACCGATTGGCTGTGCACTAAACGATAGGCTCCCCAGTATATTGTCTGTATATGGTCTTAACAGTGACTGAGTGAAAGTCTAATCAGATAATAAGATGTGTGCTTTTGATGGTAGGTGAGGGGAAGATTTGTGAGAATGTTTAAGAATGCTCTCGCTCTCTGATGAGATGTGTGTGCACATAGGCACACAGTAACGCATGGGTTTGCGTGCAAGTGTATGCGTGCGAGTGCATGTGTGTGTGCCTTTGTACTGCCCTCCACCCACCGGCTTACAGTCAATCCCACTTTGGCAGAGTAATGGCCCAGGTCTTGATTGAAGTTACCCTTCATTAGTAGGAGAATAACGTTAAAGAAGGGATAGTTTGGATGAAAGTATTAGGCTGTAATTCAGAGGGGCTGAGTTCTTTATCAAGTCCTATATGAGAGAAAAAGGGCCTAATGGTTTGAATTGCTGGAAAATTATAGCTGTGATTCACACTTCAAAAGACTGAGTCTCCCTTGGCCTTTCTGCTTAGATGTGTTGAACTCTCTTTAGATCGAGGCTGCACATCCCAGATACTTTCCAACCCTAATTTCAGTTCTGTGTGTTCTCTCATCTTGACCTCTGTGCTCTTGTAAGAATCTAAACACACCGGCTAAATTTGCTTGATACTCTGGATGTAGAGGTTACTTTGACATCCTATGAAAGGACTGCCAAGGTCTGTACGGTTTTATAAATGTATCTATACCGTATTTCATAAGACGGCGTTCAGCTGAACTAGAGCTTTATCTTCATGACCCCGGTGGTAAGCTTCAACACTTACAATGGGGGTGTCATTTCGTCCAAGTGCAGCAGGTGCTGGTGGAAAGGAGACACTGAAGGCGACATTCACACAGGTGACAGAAACACTGCACTGAGGTGTTCTTTACCTAAACCAACAGAGGGTCGTCTTCTATCACTGAGCATGTCCTCTGGCCAACTTTGAAGCAAACAAATAAAGTTCCACAAATCAGTCAATTACTGCAGGATGTTCCCACCTGTACTAGATTGTAAGTGAGGCAACAGTGTGGCATCAAAAAAAAAAAAACACAGAGTTTGGCATGGTGTTCTTTTTTTTTTTTAACTGTTAACTTTTTTTTAAACTCCTTCAGATAAGAGCTGTCACCAGTCCATAAATAAATGTAAGACCGATAACAGCATGCAGCAATTAAAAACAAGATCTTTCTTTCTTCCTGAGAGACAGTACACAGAAAAGCTTTCCCACATCCAGTATAATAAGAATTCTAACCCGTGACCTCTTGCTTTAGACTTAACTCCCGCCTCAGGACATAAAATCTTCAAAAATTACAACCACTCAACAGCTGATTAAGACTGAATAGCAAAGCAAATGCCATTTTCAGGTTAATCTACTGACAAGGTTCAAAGCCTTTACTGTGCCAATTAGACATGGTCTTCTTTCCCATGTTCAAGCACCTTTAAGGCCAGCGGGTGCTCATCAGCCCTCCCCCCTACTGTGAATGTGCTGCAGCAGAGACCTTGGGTTACAGGAAGTAAGGCATGATGCAAGCCCCCTGCAAATGGATACAAGAATGCTGAGCGACTTTCTGGTGGAGAGGGGGTAGCGCTGTGTATGTGTGCGTGTACCTGTAAGAGTGTAGTGGGGGTGTGTCTTTCTCCATCTCTGTGTTTCAATCCTCACATCTGTTCTTTTCCCTAAACCAATTAAATGTTGTTTGCAATTATCCTCCTCACTTTGCCTCCCCTGGTCTCAGAGAGCCTTGTTTGTGTGTGCATGCGTGTGTGCACTTGTAGCTCTTGGGGAGTTAAAGGTGGTCTGATTTCCCTCCATAAAGTTTGATGTTTTCTTTTGCACTCTTGCTGTCAACACTCCCTGCACACACACAGACACGCAGGTACAAGCACACACATTATGAGCCTGTACATACACTCACTAAGGGGGGGATTTTTCATGTTCAAAGTAGAACCTCTGTCAGTTTTCGGGGTTTTACTCTTCCTGAGAACATTTTTTGTGGTTGAATGCAGAAATGACAGAGGCACCTTGACTATGGATATAAATAATGTACACGACTCCTGCTGCAACAATGTTCAGAATGCCATCTTTCTCAGTGTTCCTAAAGTGACAGATGTGTTGGTATGTCAACCTTGTCTGTGAGGTGTTGCAGGTGTTCAAGTCAATTAACTCACACTAGCTGCTGCGGCTCTCTTTTGAACAACACACCACAGCCAGTTTCGAGAAACGCGCCAGCGCAGTACGCAACACCTACACTGATGTTGATCACATATCCAGGCCACTGTGATGTGCATTTTAAATGAGCCCCCACTGTAACTACCTCTGTGTCGACGTGGTGCTGCTTTGGAATGCGGCACCTCCGCTCAGAGCACCTCTGGGAAGGATGAGGAAATGCAGAAAATGGAGAGGAGGAAGAAAAATGAATGAAGATGGAGTGGAGGTGTGAGACTGTAATTATGAGAGAAAGGGTGACGGGGGGGCGGGATTAGGGAGAGACTGAATGGGCCTTTAGTGAACAACCACGGTGCTGAACTCACAAATGACTCGCACAGCGGAGACTCCACATCGTCCTGTGTGTTCTCAGTAGGAGCGACTGTAGATGCTTAGATAACAAAGAGGCAGTAACAGCAGAAGAAACACCAGGTTAAAGAGAAACAGAACACGCCTCATCATTACATTAAAGAAGTATTATAGATACATAGATGTAAAGTGAATAGCTGTTGTAGCATAACAGTGGCTGTAGGAGTACATGAGGAAAGCCGGCTGTTGTGGAAACAACACCAATAAGCTGTGCGGCGCTGTAAAAGTAGGTTGATTGACACAAAAATAATTGGCAACAATTTTCAAAGCAATTATTTTCAGAGCAAAAATGCTGAACATTTTGTTACTGCAACCATTCCAATGTGAGATGTTGTTAGTAAATTGCAGGCACCACCTTGGACGTTTCCAGCAATGATAACAGGTATTTGAACTATTTTTTACACTATTAATTAAGAAAATAATTGTTAGTTGCAACTCTGAAGCCATGAGCAGGGAGTAAAAAGTATTGGTTTTACACAGACTCTCTTTGTGGTGCTGAAGAAGCGATTTTAGTATCATCACCATGGGTTTTTTTTAATATATATATATATAACCTGTTTACAATGGAGGAATGGGGTGATTTCAGGTCAACAGTGGGAACCGTTAGTGTTCACCAACACTGCTTCAAAAAGTCAGAAATATCTAATGTACTATAAATGCTACTGCAGAAAAGTCACTACAGTACCACACAAAATATGTAGAAGATTTATAGTTTATCATTGGCTTAGTTTATGATTAGTTATAATCATGTTGTTTACACTTCATAAGTCAAACATTTGTTAACCAGTTACAACACAGTTATGACACATTGAAGCGCTCACTTTTTGGCAAGATTCTTACTGTGAAGTGTAAAACCCATCATCATTATGAGTAATAGCATTTATTACTGGTTAAGAAGGCTTATTGTAAAACCCATGTGGTTTTGTGATATGATCTTGTTCATATCTTTGATATGTCTAGATCAGAACACCTCAGAGAAGATGATGGTGGTATTATTAGGTGATTAGAGAGAGATGTGGAGGGATATCCACCGAGAATCAAGAAGAAAGGCTCTTTAAAGCAGACATGTTGACACAGGACTTCCCCGCTTCTCGTGTTCTTCTCTCTCTCCTGTTTCATTTGGTTTTTATTATGCTTTATCTACTCATCTCATTTTTTATGATCTGTCTTTTCTCTCTATTCTGTATCTCCCTGTCTAACTTTCTAACCAATTTATGTCTCGCTCTTTTCACTTTTTGCTCATAGTTCCTATTCGCTCTCACTGCAAAGCAGACCATCTTTACTGAAAAGTGATGAAGTCTAGACAGTGGTAATGAGATCCCTGTGACTCATTTCATCTAAATAGGGCACGTCCTGAGATCCCTTCACTTATGTGTGTGTTCACACACATCTGTACACTGCATAGATGTGTGTATGCATGTGTGTCAGTGTGGGGTTTATGTGCATTCTGTGTGTATGTTTCTCTGTGTGTGTGTGTGTGTGTGTGAGAGAGAGAGTGTGTTGGTTTAACAGGAGAGGTAGTAAGCAGAGAGTCCCTGGGAGAGCTGAGGAGGGTATCCAAGCAGCAAATTAAAACTGGCCTTTTTCACTTTTAACTTTCTATCTTGAAGGATAGATTTAGAAAACCTCCACCATTTAAAAAACTGTTGAAGAAACAGACACACCCACATGCATGCATGATGTCACACAGTTTAGAACCGACACACACACACACAAACACTCACACAAACTCACAGCCACCATCTCCCAAACACACACAGCCACAATTTCTCTCACATCATTAGGAATTCTTATCAATATCCAATCTCAGCCCCATGTAATTAGTCCATATAGATTATTTATTGAACACAGTCAGGCTGCAATATCTCAAAATCTGACACCAGCAACACAGTCATTTCTGCTGATCAAACGCCTGATGATGTGAGCCACTGTAGACAATGGCAGGTTTCTAAAGATGGGTAAGCACCGCACACTTTCTGGCAGAGCTCCTAAATAAATTCAATGTAATGTTGCATCCGTAAGGGAGAAAACTGCAAGGGCGAGTTTCTAGAAGTATTTCTGTTCCGGTCTTAGGAGAATGATTTTTTTTCTCTCTCTCTGTGCTGAAAGTTTGCCAGACTGTGTCTCAGCAAAACAATACATTTGGCAAGTTAGCACTGTTCCACTATATTCAGTCTGGATAGGTTCATTGCAGACATACCCTTAGAATAAACTAATAAGTATGAATATGTATATGTATTTTAGGTATATATACAAAAGACTTACTAATATTTATAGATTTTTCTTTCTGGGTGTATTATAACATTGATTTATTCAATAATAACAATGTAAACAGCCTTACTGCCAGCTGGAGGGAGTCAGAGTTAACAGAGGACAAAAAAAAATGAATTAAATCAGATCTGTATCAGGTATAGTAAGAGATAAGAGACCCAAGTAAGAATATGGGTTTCAGAAAGAACAAAACTATTTAAACCATGCAACATCAACATTTAGTTTATGTTTTAAATCAGATTTTTCTTAATAGTTTAATTGCTTTGCCATTTAGTTTTTCATTACCGTGTTATATTTTTGCATTTCCCATTTCAATTTCAACAGCTGTGACCTGGAAACATACCAGTTGGTTTTTCTATACACTTTGCAGAATATTACATAATGTACCATCCTGTGTCTGTAAAACCTGCTGTAAATGTGAGAATGACAGCACAGTCTCTCCTGTGAATACTAAGTCCTCTGTACCAATCATATTCCCTTAGCTTCAGGCAATACAAATTAATCTTGCAGTGTTCATC
>OMNW01024977.1:0-10399 GCA_900303245.1 Selene dorsalis
GCAACCGGAACCGGGACCGGGACCGGCACCGGCACCGGGACCGGGACCGCAAACGGGATCGGGACCAGATCCGGGCCCATTTCCCTCCCGCCTCTTAGGCACTGAACCCTGACTGACTTAAAGGAGAAGCATCCTGGACCTTATTTCTAGCATAAAATACGTTCATTTACTCACCTGAACAACTTTGGTGTAACTTGGAGTCCTTCGGAAGATATTTAGATCCACTCGCGATCTACGTATATCCATATAACGGGAGTTGTTGGGGCAAGGATGCAGTGTCTAAATAAGACATTACCTGCCGCGAAACTCCTTCATTTCAAAAGTGTGTGTATCCAAGAAATACACACACAGTATGTTTTCCCACAAATTTTCCCATATTGGCATCTTTCTGACGACCACTCTGAAACTTGGAGAAATGCATAAAAACAGCCTCTAGAAGCCATTACAATGAAAATATGGTGAGGACCAGCCTAAATGTCCTCACTTTACAAAATGGCCCTCACTCCAAAGGTCTAAAATTCACACCTGTCCTCACAATGATAGGAGTACAAACACACACACCTCACACCCGCTGTCCCTGGCTACTACCTGTGTGATGTGTTTATGTTTGATGGACCAGACTGTGACCTCTGACCCTATATGGCTGACCTGAGGGCCCATTACGAGTCAAACCAGCATCAGATCTTTCACATACACTGATGACGCTGCTGGACATAACACTGTCACCTCAGAATGACAGCTTGTCAACACCTGTGTCAAGATGATCGGTTAGCCGATTGAACCCCAAAACCCAGCCCTGGTGCTCGCCTCTGTCCCCTCTTTGAGCCTGATTAAAACAGGACTGCAGTTGTTCCCATTTCCTTGTGCTCAGACAGCAGGTCTGTTTATCTCCCCGGTGACAAAGTTTTCCCGCACGTTTGGAAGTTAATTGCTTGAGTCATTAGCTGTGTGTGTGTTTGTGTCTGGGAGCGGTGGGGGATTACATATTATCTTATTATGGTGAGATATTTAACAGTGAGAGGAGTGATCTTCCAACCAACCTGGGGCATGAAATGGCCTGAGTGCTCTGGAAAGCCCTGTGTGATCTGTTCTTTCCCCTCATTCATTTTTAATGGCCTTTAAAGGGAACGCTTGTTTTCCATCAGCACCACCATTTTGGCAGCGAGGTAAACAGATGGATACTGACAGTGAGTGAACGCCTCACAACAAGTGTCTTGCTCCGCCACATCTCCTTGTCAGAATGCAGCAAGCCTTCACCCACTGTTTTTTCTTCCTTTCTTTATTATTTTTCAGCCAGTAAAATAAACGCCAGACTTTATATGGTTTTATGCTGCTCAGAAATGGGAGGAAGTACCAGTATGGAGCTGACAGCCTTCCTGCTGCAGTCACAAATAATGGAGAGATGAGTATGGGTCTGTTGCTCTGGTGGTTCAGACAGCTCAGGTTTATGTTGCTGCTGCTGCCTCTTTGGCTTCGGTCTTAAATGTTTAACTTCAAAAGAAACAACCTCCCTTCACTGTCTGTCTCTCCCTCTCACTATGCTCTGCTTACATTTCTTTGTCACGTTCTCATACTCCCATTCACATCCCAAAATTCACGCCTGTCATGTCGGTGACATTTGGTGGTGACAGCCAGACATAACATCGCTTCTTTTCATCCCGTCAGAACCAAAGCGTGTCAGTCGCCGCTGCGGGCAAAGCTATTGACAAAGTTTTGATTTTAAATGCACACAAACAAACAACCAATTCATTAATCACTTTCTGCTGATGGCTTCTGATCAGTGGAGAGAGATTGCGTTCAAGGACTTGCTGAAGGTCGCCGTGTGCGGATCTGTGATTGCTGTGTAAATCGATTAAGGCAACGCCTCCCTCCAAGGATGCTGTCAGAGAGCCAGGCGTCTCGGAGCAGAGCTTCAGAGCCAAAGGCTGTGTTTAAGGAGGGAGATTGGATATGGAAGTTTGCATGCGGCACAAACAAACACACAAACATTAATTTACATACAGTACATGTACACTCGCTCAAGTATTTTCACAAGCCTTACTGTCTCTCACCAACATGTACAAGTCAATTTAGCCACGTCAATGTACATTAGTTCAGGAGAATATAGTGATCTGACATCAAGTAGATTTGTTTACAGATTGTGTGTAATATGTTGGCATAAAAGCCCAGCCCATAATAATAGTTGGTCATTACATGTTATAATAATGATCATAATGGTTAATGCTCAAGCAAACCTGCAATTACCACTGTGATATCAATATTTAACCAGTAGGTGTTTAGCCTCTTTAGCATTTTTGTTTTGGTTTTGCAAATCATTTGCAAATGTCATTCAGCAGGACAGAAACATGGGCTGCACTGTAGTACAGTGGTTAGCACTGTCAAGAAGGTTCTAGGTTCGATTCCCTGGGGCCTTTCTGGATGGAGTTTGTGTGTTCTCTGCAGGTTCTGTGGTTTCCTCTCTGACAACAGGTGGACCGGTGACTCTGTGTGGGTGAACAGTTTAGCTGATGGATGGATGGATGTCACAAATACAATTTCAAATCCTTCTGTGTCTGATGGATGATGGAAGTATGAGCTGGGTTTTAAGGCTCACAGTTTGAACAGTTGTACCATAAGCTGTTGAACTGAGCTGAAACACAATACTTACATTTGTGTCTCTCTTAATGTTGTTTTCTTTCATTACTGGCACACAATGAATACTAAGAAAGGTTGGGCTTTGAAGGATCCGCCTGCTGAAACCTTTGTTTCAGAGGAAAAGAAGGCCACATTTGAAGGGGCTCTCAAAATGGGACAGTCTAGTTGCACCGGTGTGATGCAATCAGTCTTCAACTGCAGCCTCCAAAGGATTCAGCCTCTGAACTGGGACACAGCCAGAGACAAACAAGAGGGAACATTGATGGATCACTCATGTCACGTCAGCTGTGGGCCACGTTTGGAAAAGAGATATGAAGAGGGCGGTGAGCGGGTGAGGGACGTAAAGGGTGCATGGATTGTGACGGTAGAAAATGAGAGGCAGCTTGAAAGAGAAGAGGCATTTAGAGGGACAACAAGAGCGACGGGTACAGGAGGAGAGCCGAGCCAGGTGAAGTTATGTTCAGTCTTCTGTGGAGGGATGTGGCTGTTTTGTCAGCTCCTACAGACTGAGGGTTATCTGTCTCCTCCAGCTGTGCCACCCAGCTGTCACACGCTGCCATGCTCCACTCTGTCCTGGCATCCGACTCCCTCTGCCCACCATTATCTGCCCGTGTGTGTACTCCACATTTTACACTTGCAGATTATTAGCATGGAAATGAGCAGGTTCAGGTTATTTAAGCGGCAATATGAGAGTCTCTCCATGCCATGCCCTTCCCTGCCCTGCCCTGCCCCCCCCTTCATTTTCAACACAGCCGACTATCACTCCTACAGCTACCAACCTTCTGTCCTCCTGTCTTCCTCTGTCTTTTAATTAAGCAGGACTGACTCTACATGATGAAAGTTTTCTTTTCAGAGCTCTGTTGGAATCTCACTGCAGTCATTTCCCAGTGGAAGCCATGTGCCTTCTCTAGACACCAGAACAATCTGCAGTCCCCACCATTGCTCTCGCCACCCCAGCTCCGCCGGGTAAGAGCCTCAATTACCCAGAGTCTATCACTGCAAACAGCCACTTTGCAGCCAACCACCTGTGACTCGGACTGAGGGGAGCTTTGGCTGCGACGTGGCTTTGTGGGGGTAGAACAGCCAGTGCCTTGGGCCCGGCCAGCCAACCATTGATTAAGGGAATCAGTATTGATTAAGGGAGCAGGGGACATCTGGAATGGACCAATTTATGTCCCCACATCAATTATTCAAATGGCTGCCACTGAATTGGATTAGAGGGTGATGTTCCTGCCATCATTTCTACCCTCTACAATCTGCACCCTCTCAGCAAGCTGTCGTCACAAGTCACCCAATGAGTTAGAGGCAAACTTGGACTTTTACTGTATACAGAACTTGTGCAAGCCACTGTTCTCTGTTCAGATCTCCTCTGCTTAATCAAGCGCCAACCACATTGGGACCAGACTAGGGCGAGCTCTTTCTTCTCTTAGTCCCCCCGATCACTGGCTAATGGCTATAGCCGATTTCTGACTTGTCAGATTTGTTTCTCAGTTTGCCCTTCTGTCTCTGTGTTGACATCTTGAGGGCTTGAATGCAGCACAGAATGGCACAGCATGCTTAAGTCTGGGCCAGAGGGTTATTCATATTCATATCACTGGTGCTAGGGAAGCTGTGAAAGCGTGCACAGCTTTGTTCATGTATGGAGCGTGTTGGTTTTTTAAATTATTTATTAATTAATTAATTAATTTATTTATTTTGGCTGGATGGAGGAGAGGGGGTGTGTTTGTGTTCATCTGTGTGTGAGCGCGCCTGGCGGGATTCTCCTTTGTGTGTCATGCAGCAGGCGGCCCGCAGGGACGAGCCAGCACTGGGCCCAGCTGATGGGCTCCTGTCCATTGTAGACAGGCTAACATGGTGGGAATGAGCAGTGCCACTGAGCCAGTGACAGAGGCCCACAGGTGGCTGACTATGATAGAGGGGGCTGCCCTTTGTCTGCTGCCCCACCGGAGCAGCTCACAGAAGCACTGATTCCTTTGACAGTGATTGATGAATGACTTTTTTTTTTTTTTTACCCCAGATATTATTTGTACTTTCTTTATATGTTTTTATTCTTTTTATCATACGACCTGCAGCCCAGGAGCAGTGATACATTTAATCAGTCATGACTCTTAGTTTCTGTTCTTTCCTCTGTGACTGATGGAGGAAACTCAGTTGCTTTGATATCCAAACTGTATTTAGAATACTGCACCTGTACCTTTTACCTGTACCTGTACCACCTGTAGCTACTTCAACATCAACTAAACTACAGGGTTAACAAGATAAAAGAAGTCCAGATGTAATAAGAGTCGGGAAATGAACTTGATTACAGTGGCCCTGAAAGCTCAACATGCTGCAACCTGAGATAACACATACAAAGACATGAACATGCTACAAATTCAGAAAACAACTTTCAGTTTGACCACACATGAGTTTGACTATCCTCATGAAATTGCAAATATGTACTGTTAGCTTAGCATTAGTCTTTAGCCGCATCTGTCCTTGGAAACACCTCTCATGTTGAGTCTTTGTTGCACACGTGTTCGAATTGATGAAGTTGTTTTCTGAATTTGCAGCATATATAATTCTTTGCAAGTGTTTTCTCAAGTTGCAGTGTGCTGAACTCCCAGGTTCCCCATAAAACTGTGTGTGCGCTCTGAAAAACACACTGCACCGTTTAAAAAAACATTTACTTTGAAATAGAAAGTAGAAAATGAGATTTAGCTACATGTCTTGAATATAGTTTTGTAATCTGTGGGTGGAGAGTGCTTTGTGGTGGTCAATTGTGGCCTGAGGGGCAGTAAAGTGTACATCTGTCACTCTGTGGAGCCAAATCATTTGCTGTCTAATAACCACTTCCTCTTCCTGTAACTTACTATCCATGTTTCATGTTTATGCAACAGAGGGATCTTTGGATTTGTCCTTTTTTTGGTGTAATCAACAGCACAAATGTGTTGGACGTGTAAGAAAACGGTGAAGTAATAATGAATTCAATATACTCCTGAACCTGATGATCAATTTATTTAGTTGTATAGGCTCAAACAGCTTGGGTAATTTGTGCTGCAGCGGGGGCATATGGTGCTGGAGCCCAGGGAGCAAATGTGCAGTTTAGAAGGAATCGCATGGTTGTTATTGATTAGAGGTTGAAATGGGGGAGAAGATTTGTGGAGCCCATAAAGGAGAGACTTCATGTAGAGTGTGTGTGTGAGGCAGGGTTGTGTGAGATCAGCAGCTTGTTTTGTTTAGCATAACAGGATGTGTCTAGACTGAGCACCATGCAGCTGATTTATCCAGTGGTGGAGGTCAGGAGGGATTCAGTTGGAGAGGAGGTTTGTGAGTTATAGTTTGGTAACAGTTCTGATTAAAGAACCCTGTATGAGAATAAATAGTACAAACAGTTTCACTTTATATCAGCTTGTCGTGTAGTAAGCATGAGCAGCCATCTAAGAGCCCTGAAGATTCCTCACACACTTTGGGTTGAGTCCAGGAGGCTTACACACCGCGTCTCAGCTTGGAGGAAACTTCACTGTTCAAGTCTTTGTTGTGAAACCATCTGACATCCTCGCGCTTGTATCTTCATTCTCCATCTGTAACATGGAGTCAGTCTGATTTCTTTCCCGCTCTGTCCCCGCCGCCGCCACCAGCCTCACAAATGGTTACCAAGACAGTGCAGACGGAGGACGGACCAATATCGGTAATTGCTCCCATCTGCTCGCGTGCAGTTGTCGATATCCGAGTCCGCTGCTGAAACTGGAGCCGTCAATCCAGCATTCAGGCTACATCACTATCATCACTCCATCCAGCCTGCCGGTCAGTCCACACAGCAGCCAGTTTTATGATGCCACATGAGAAGGCTCGCTCCGAAACTCAAATTTCGTCTGGCAACAGCCAGTTGTTTTAATAGCAGTTTTTGGCCGAGGACATGAATCATCAAGGATTGTTAAAATGTGTTTTGGCACAGTTTTATTCCAAAAACCAAAATGGTTTAACTGAATTTTTCAAACAGCAATTACACAGGCAAAACTGACAGTCACACACTAAGCAATTCATTGGAATAACCTTGATACGAGCGATGTAAGATGAGTGAACTCAAAGATGCAAAAATCTTTGAAAAATACACAAAGAGCACGGAGGAAAAAAAACAGCAAAAGAAAGATGAAGCTCTTTATGTTTCAAAGCCAGACAGCGTTGGAGATACATCAGGAACATGAGACAGGCTGGCTCCATTAGCCAGGCCAAACCATTACTAAGCTTGAAGTGTTTTTATACTCCAAGATAACTGAGCTGTGTGTGCACTCATCGGAAATGATGGACATGTAATGTTTCCATACGTCAGCGTGCCGTAATGTCATCAAACGCCGCTTATAATTCTTCAAAATTTGTTTCTCCTTGTGTTTCTACAGCATTACTTTTCCTCCCTCGAACCACTTCCTCACACACGTCTTTCTTTGTGAGAAGTTTGACACAGTGGCTGATGGATTGATATTAATCTTTTGAATTGCTCTGTTGACAGTGAATCTAATAGTTTCTTGTCCTGGAGATAAGTCTTTTAAGCAAAGGTGGCCGGGGGGATGAATATGGGTTCAAACAGCTAAAGCAGCAGGTTCAGACTTATCGATTATCCAATCCCATAACCCCACATGCCCTCTAACACTGACCAAAGTGGTCTATTCTCTTTGTCTCTTCATCACTCCATCTCCACATGAACAGACTTTATAATCTTTTTATTTATTTTATTTATTTTTTATTTCTTCCGTGGTCACATCACATCAGTGTGTGTGAATCTGAAGGCGGAGTGGTGGTGGTTGTAGGGGGGGTTCTGGGTGACAGTAGTGTGGTGATCAGGGGAGTGTGGAAAACCACCCCTGGTGTGAAGCAATCATAGTCGGCTCTCTATCATCCTGCCCCCTTTGCTAAGTCCATCCAACCTCTCTCAACCCATCACCCGGCAGAGTTCCCGCTCTCCCCCCTTCCATTATTCCCAGCTCACTAGTCAGAAAATTAGGGTGACACTTGGCAGCCTCTACCTCCCCCCTCTCCACCTCTCCACCATCTTCCCATCCACCTTCCCTCCTTCTATTTCTCACCCATTACTCCCAGTTCAGTGGTTGGTATATGGAGGGTGACACCGGGCCAATTCAATCTCACGTCCCCATCAGCTATTCAGCCTGCCCCGCGTCTCCGGGCATTCCCCTTCAACGTGAAGTCGCTGTTTTCTCCGCTCCACACCTCTCCTGCCCTCCTTTTCTGCACACAACTTTCTATTTCCTCATCCGTCACTCCTGTTTTCTTTTTACTCGTTTTTTTTTTTTTTAGCCTACCTTTGGCTGTTAAAGTCCTGTGTGTCGTTGGGAAGGTGTTTTCAGGATTGCTGTTGTTCTGGGGCAGTAATATGTTTTATTGTGCAGCTGTGCTGGTAGAAAGTCGATGTTACAGAAAGTGTGTGTGTGTGTGTGTGTGTGTGCGCGCGCGCGCGTGTGTGAGAGAGTGTGAACAGTGTGCTACACGAGATAACAAAGCTGATGAGCCATTTGGAAAGAAGTCTGAAACGTTCGAGTGTGCCTTTGATGTTGCGATGTTGAATAATGCAGATTGTAGTGTAAAATAAACCAGTTGTGTTTGCTGCAAAACTACAGCTAAGCTTTGTAGACTGACACACGCTTAGAGGCCGGGATTTCCCCTCTTTGATTTCCTGAATGGCTTCAGGTCTTCTAGATTGGCTTACAGTGCAAGAAGCTTACAGGTTCAACTAATCTTTACGAACGCAGCTGTTTCCTAATTATTTTGTGTGGGTATTTGCTTTGCCTGCATTATAATGACCTGGGTTCCATCATGTCAGGAAACACCTCTCATTAGAGGAGTGAAGCTTTTGTAACCAGCCTCTTGACAATAAAAATAAGATCCATGGATTTACCCGATGGGGCTTATTTTACTGCAACTCAGATTAAGGGCTAAGCAGCATTTGCATCACTTGGACAAGTAATGGGTTGAGTTAGAGCCAAACACAATGAGAGAGGTCCAGGCCCAGTGAGCCAGCCTTACTCATTAATTAGAAAATTCACTATCAGCCAGTTCTAACTACTAAGTTGGACTGGAAACGCTGCCAAAGTTGGGAATATGTATGTAAATTTTTACATCTGTATGAAACTTTTTTGAATAACTTATGCTGGAGGAGCAACGTGCGCACACCTTCATGCCTGAGATAAAATGTGGCTCCATGTGTGGAATATCTCCTGCTATCTGCTGCCTCTAACACCGCCATCCCAGTCTTCATGTGATCTGTGGGCTTTTTAATTCTATTCCCAGCTGGCACGGGTGTTTGTTTTTGTCCTACCCAATATGGGACGGCTTTGTCATTGGGTAGGGAAGCTGCTTTGTAAGCCAAAATCAAACACGATGATGACGCTGGTTTTTGACTGAATTGGATGTCATCGCTGTGTGCTAAGCTTCTGTCCCTGTTCTTAGAAAAGCGGGCTAACGGGATGATTGTTGGATGCTAATTTACATATTGCTTAGAGATTTACTCGCTCGCGCTCACAGTTTGACCATCCAGTGTGTGCGCTCGGAGCACGAGTTCCACTGTGCGAAGATTTATTCCAAAACTTGCTTTCTTCATTATCCCCAATGGTAGAGTGGAAAATAAGGCCATAGGCTTTGTATTAATTGGATAAACCCATAATGTGAATAATTTGGATACTTCAAGTCTAAAATGATTTGGCCAATTAGACGTCTTTCTAAAAAAATCACTGAGGGTTTTCTCTTAGTGGGAGAGGTCCTCTCCTGCTGCTACATCAAGTGGAGTATTTGTTCTTGTGTATTCTGACATGCATTCAGTTGACAGCACAAAGAATAATTATAAATCTCAGTGTACAATGGAATTGGCTCCTTGTTTTGCATCTTTGTGCATCTGCTCTTTGTTGCTTTGTCTGGCAGCAGACAGTGGGGGGCCAGTGATGGCCTCAAAGTCCCTGAACACCACAGTCTGGCTGACGTAGCACCTGTCTCTAGGATGGAAAGGAAAATTAGAGCCATTTGGCGAGAATGTGTGTGTGTCTGTATGTGCAGGCGCGATGCAAGGAGCTATTATGCTGTTTTATTTGTCACTGGTTATTGCTTCAAGTTTTATACAACACGGTGTATAAATGGTGTGTTGGCGGCGTAAAGCAGAAAATACGGCCACACCGTTTAATTTAAAGCCCTCGTAATGCCTGCTACACCCACACTGGTATCGTCACACTGAGCAGGATCTCAGCCTCCTGACTGACAACCCCTCAGGTCTCCTGTTGGTTCTGTTGCACCTGCTTGGGCAGAATTTCTGATTAGATTTTGGAGACTTGAGCAAACTGTTGGCAGATTTCCATGGAGTAAGGGCTCAGTATCTGATTGATAGAGCTTTCAGATTCAGTATCTTTTATCAGCTGGGACTGTAAATAGTTGTGCAAGAAGTGATATAGCTGGCACAAAGAGCAAAAACAGTCATAAGATGCTTGGTTTCATAATAAAGTTTATTCTATATTACAAATAGTATTTTGTTCTTGACTGCAAAATAGGAATGCATTATATTTACATACACAGGTATACAATTAATTATAACAAAGTTAGAGAAGCTCGCCTTATATCCCCCAGGTTTCGTTTTTCACTCTTGATAAGATACTCTTTATCTTTCAAATATGGTCTAGTAAAAGTCTTTTCTAGCATGTTTCTGTAACACCTGCTATAACACTGAGCTAGGAGGACATTTTTAGTTCCTACAAAACGTTTGAAGGTGGAAACTTTATCTGTGCTCTTG
>OMNW01024977.1:17501-37214 GCA_900303245.1 Selene dorsalis
ATGTTTTCACTCACATAAGAGCCCACCCCCACACATATTTCCTCTCTCCATCCATCCACTGTTTGGTGTGTAGACGTGTGCTTACCTCTCCACCCAGCTCTTGTAGCTGGGGATGTCCTTGGCATAAAGCAGCTTGTTGGAGGGTGAGTCCTTCCCAAGGCGGTGTTCTGAGGTGGAGCAGGAGTCCATGAAGGTCTGGGCCACCACAGACAGACAGGCATCTGTGATGCTGCTCTTATGGATGTCAAACACAAACTGGGGGTTCTTGATCACATTCACCCAGAAACGCAGAGGTAGGCTGCAGGGGGAGAACAAAGTCATGTCAGACTAGTTGTCCTATATTGTGGTCTGTGGGGGTGCTGTAACATAATATTTCATACTCCTAAAATAAGAAATGCTAATGTGAGGTGTAATTTTGCCATAACTGAACTTGTACTGCAACCTGTAAACAAAATGTCACCTGTATTTGAAATAAAAGCTCTTGAGAGCTAATGAGACAGAATTGCCTATGACATTTGCATCCACATTAATGAATTCTGCTGTGCTGGGCCTCCTAACAAAAATGGCGCTGATTGTTCAGCTCCATATCAGTGACAGAATACTCAAATAGCCATTCAAACAGGGAAACAAAAGAGTGTAAAGTAAAACAACAGTCTGTGTCCAGTTGAATTGCTCTGAGACTAAGTTTCTAAATGCCATTTTTATATTTTCTACAACCAGCCAGGGCAATGGACATGAACATATTATGTGCCAGAAGGGGGACGAGGATGCATTCACTTTGCAGAGCTAGTACACAGGCCCTGCTGTTGCCGATGTGCTCTATTTGATGTGTGTGCTCAATTCAATAAAGCCTTTATCTTTAAAACCAGGTGGTGGCTGGCTCTCATTTTTTCCAGCAGTGTCCAGGGGTCCTCACAGGGGGCCGCACAGTGACACAGTTCATATTGCCTTGTTTGTGCAAGTGGGTCCTATTTTGTGCCTGTCTAGAATAATAAAAATATACAAGTCTGTTTATTTGCTGGGCTTGTTTCTACCAAAATGAATAGATATAGGGCCAGCTTTATCTGTGTGTTGCAGTGAAAGGGCTCAGGTGGTATTAAGAAAGAGCTGAGTGTTACTTGGATCTCTATATCTTTACTATTCTCTGGGCTGTGTGGTTTTAGCTGACACGGCAAAAATAATAACAGGAAAAAACTGCAGTCTAGCCTGCATTTGAGTTTCTCTGTCTGGCAGAATATCA
Organism: Selene dorsalis; assembly: GCA_900303245.1. Taxonomy (NCBI): domain Eukaryota; kingdom Metazoa; phylum Chordata; class Actinopteri; order Carangiformes; family Carangidae; genus Selene; species Selene dorsalis. Next base: position 18,742 of record OMNW01024977.1, read on the forward strand.
AAGGATGAAGGAAGGGGGAAAAAAACAATAAAAACTGAAATGCAATCATTTAAATACCACTGGTGCTCCCCTAACATCCCACTAAGCATTTATCCTAGCACAACCACCCACAAAGCCATTCAGCTGTACATTCTTACAAAAGAGGATTTGGAGGGAGAGGAACGAAAAACTCTGCATTATGACTTCAAAATTAATCTAAGATAAGAATCTAGTGGGATTAGGTGGAGGGATCAAAGCGATATTAACACCACTGCTGTGCTGCCTTGATTGTCGTCAATCTGCCCCAGCTGCCCTCTGCTTTGAGGTATGCGTTTGAAGGTAGAGGTTGCCCTGCATGATTTTGTCCATTCAAAATGACAACCATAAAAACATCTACATATCATCTATAGTGTTTTAAATAGGCAAAGCACTTTATTTTTCCTTTTCTGCAGTTAACTCAAGCTGTGTAATTTTATCTAATCTGAAGGATGGTCATGATCGGTCCTTTTGGTCAGGGGATTAGGTTGAATATCAGCTGCCAAGATCAAGGGCATCTCTTATCCAAGAGGAATTAGGCCAGCAGAGTCAAAAAGAACCTTTGTATTAAAAGACTTTTCCTCTGTCCATAGATTTAGGACCACATACTGAAGTCAATTTAAACTGATAAAAGAAAAGTGTGTGATAGTAAAGAAACTTGTTTACTTGCTAGCACACTAACAGTTTGTAAAAGTGCTTTTTTTTTCTTCTTTTTTTTAAATTCAAAGTAGTGGCTAGGAGTAGACTGTCCAGGAGTGATGTATAATAGTACATAATAGACATTGGTAGCTGGTTTTAAAATCAACTGTGCTTATCCTGGTCTCTCCCACGAGGAAAGATTAGCAAACAATATTGACAAAACTGTGTAATTGTCATGCAGCACAACAACCGCACTAATGTAAGCTCTGTTTACTGGGCCTGGTTCTAAACACTTTGACGGGCACTGTACAGCAAATAAAAACAACAAATGTTACACAAACCTACAACCACAACATCTAACTCTCCCTGTGGTCCCTCAGTAGCATGTCTAGCTGCCTCCTGCAGTTTGCACTTCTGGCTCCCACACAGAGCCGCTCAGCCTCTGATTCTGCAGTTGAGGGATGTCGTCCCATTTCTGCAGAGGGGCCTGATGAAGTTGCTTGCCATTGGCAGGCGAAGGGTCACAGATGTTGGGATCCTTGGCATCCCATTTGTGGCATTACAGCACACACAGGGAAGTGACCGAGCATGACCTTTTTTTTTTCATCCAGCGACCTAAGGTTTGAATAAACAGCTTTATAAAAGGTGACCTGACTGGGCATTGTTCCAGCTGGACCTCAGAGGCTAAAAAGTCACAACCTTTCATATGAATGGCAACTTGGAGGCCTTTACTGCATAGATTGCGTGTCTAGAGTTTAGAACAAATGGAAAACATACACAGTGTAAAACTTTTATGTTTCCAGAAAAATCATCTTAACTCTAAAAGTCCTAGTGATTCAACTGACAATCTGTGTGGGATGGAACTGCGGTATGACAGCAGATAGGTGGTTATCTGCATGCAGAAAAGAGGAGTGTGTGTGCCAGTTTTGCGCAATAATTAAAATTCTGTCTGTTGCATCGCGACACGACAAACATGCAGTACAGACAGAGACGTGCACACACACACACCAGATACAGAAAAGTGAGGATGAGAGGAGATGCTGACACACTGCTGCTAATCCAAAAGATACCATCTGGTGATGCTCTAGGAGCCAGTGACTCATGCATGCACACATTTACACAGTACACGCATACAAATACACATTACAACTCTGCCACACGAAGCAGAAACAACTTTAGCTGATTTAAACTTGGCACAATGAAACTGTACAGACACCATGTGCTTCAAAAAAAAATTGACAGGTACACAGGTAGGCTGATGAAACAGGGACATGGACAGGCATTGTGTTAGCGCTGTTGCAATCCCTAGACTGCTGTGAAGGATAACCTTGGATTGTAAGGGGTCACAGATAAATTCCTGGGATACAATAAATCCTGGATGTCGTCTTTAGGTCTCTTTAAGGTCAAAGTAGATGTTCAGAGTCAATTGAAATCTGAAACGTACCGTACAGCTCTGACTGCAAACGAAAATCACTCCAAAACCCCCCTTTCCTCTAATAGGAGGAAAATTCATTTCAACACACTGATAAGAAGTATGACCTAGAAATAACTGTTCCCAGTCTTATTCCTCTAACATTTAACAATAATATAAAAAGCAAACTTGTAACAAAAACAGCCCTGAAGCCCTGAAGGATCATCTAGCATAAGGACCACATCAGAGGATGTATAGTGACGCTCTGATGATGGGGAAACCCTGAATGGGAGGCGGGGGTAGCAGTTGGGTGTTGGGGTTCTGGCTGGTGTGATGGGTTGAAGTTAATGGTGTGTGTGAAAACGATGGGCCTGGCTGGTTTAATGGGACTGGGGGCCTACAATGGGAGGGGCCTTATTATTTTGTACCATCAGACAAAATGAATGCTTTTAGACGAAGGTGATTAGAGGTTATAGGTAAGCACAGTGGTGACGGGTGAAAAGACACATGCATATTCTCATCCCACACAGAGAAGATATCAGTGGTGGCACCAGCACAAACTATTTTGTGTAGTCTAAGTGGCTCTTTCTGATGGTGTGTTATGATAAATTGCCATTCATTCTCAGTCCTCCAGTGAGAGCCCATTCCATTAAAAGTCTAATGTAAGAGCCTGTTGCGCTCTCAGAAAACACTTAACACACACTGCAAATGGCCCAAGAACGCAGGTGCGGCAACGGACCAAAATTAGGACCATTGCATAAAGTAAATAATACTTCTCCCCCTTCTTTAGCCCCTCTACCCATTCCTCCTCCCTAGTTGTCCCTTGATGCACATCAGTTTTATCCTCCCATCTCCATGGTTCTCCTGGGCCTTGGACTGAGTGATGCATGCTGGGATCTTGGCAGAGGCCAGGGGGCTAATGAGATATTAGTGTGCGTTTAACTCCTGCTGAGTTCACTTCCCTTTCTTCACCTTTTCATTTCTCTCCTCACTGCATTCTGGTGCACTGTTGATTATTTAACCCCTACCAGCCTCTTCAGGTGGGCTCACAGAGGTCAGGATGGTCTAAATTAATCAGCGGATATCAATTTAGAGGTGTACTTCCTGCACCTGGGAGTGTACATTTGTCACTAGGGCGATTTCCACAGTGACAGGCGTTTTTTGGCCCAGTTATCAATGATAATAGATGGAGAGTCTTGGCAGCCAATTGGATTAGCCCCTTGTGGTTGGCTTTAATGAAGATTACACGCCCCTGTGGTTAATGGATATTAGGAGGGGAAGAGGCGTGTGGTGAAGCTTGGCACTGACACTGGGCAATATGAGGGCAATGCCATGTGAAATGTGCCAAAATGTTCTGATTGTATCCACGGTGCATTAAATAATAGTGCAGGAAAAAAAGGTCATGTGTGGAACCAAAGGCACCACGCTGGTGTACAAATGATGGAATAAACAAAAGATTCAACCAGCTGCTTCACCAGCTTCTTAATTGTTCATGAACACAGCATACTATGTCTTTGAGTGTGTGTGTGTGTATGTGTTTCTGTGGCTGCAGGTACGTGCAGATGTTTTCCTGAGCCACTTAACTCACCAGTTGCTCTTCCATGTGTGTCGGACATGTGGGTCATGGATGTTGTGTTTGTCTGCCTGTTCGTCCAGGAAGTCAAACATGTACTTGATGGCCAGTGGCAGGGCGCTGCCTCTATGGGCTGTGCTGAAGATGGTCTCAAACAGGTCATCCACAAACTTCTGTAATGTGCCCTGTGGAGCAAAGAAAGGAGGGGTGGAGAAACATATTATTTCAAACTGTCTACTCTGGGATTTTTGCTCATTAAATTATCTAACAGGTGATAATCACCAGTTGATGCAACCCTTAGTCTGTAGATTAAACATCATTGATATGATAATGGGCATAACTAAATGGCAAGTCTATGATTTAAGTCTGTAAGCCACTATCTACTGGGTATTAAACGAGACACAGAACCAGTGAATGAGATTGTCACCGTCTAATACATTTAGTAACATATCAGTGCCTAATGTTGACAGAAAGATTGGCATAAACTTGTGAAGTGCATGTCACTTTGTCCCCTAGCTGAGATGTTTATGTGTCTGACTCCTATCTCGCAGACCCGGCCCCTAAATCCGCTTGCAGCTTTGATGGGGGAAATTGTTATTTCACAGCTGACTTTTAATAATATCTGGGAACAGGAGGCGCATCTCCTAAGCCTCTTTGTGCTGCCGGATTAGCTCCCACACTGCACCATTGACCCTAATTTGATTTAATGTTGGCGACTTTAAGAAGGAGGAGGAGAAGAGAGAGGAGAGACAGAGAGTGAGAGAATCTAATCCTCTTGTAAAGAATGAAGCTGATGGGATGCACGGGAAAAGGCGAGAGTGAAGGATAGAAATGAAACGACAGAGGTTTCCTATCAGGGAAAGATTGCCATTAAGTGTGGCAGATGAGGTGTGTACGGGCACTGGCAAATAAAAATCCAATTTGGGTTGGAGCGGGTGACTGAATCACAGAGTCAAGAGAGGTAGGAGAGAGTGGGAGGAGAGAATCCTGTTAGTCCGACAATCACGGCTATAATTCTAATGTGGCCCACATTCCCGACAGCTTATCGTTTTTCTATGAAGATGGAATCACATATCTCTATATCAAGCCCATGTGCCTTCCAAGTGACAGTCTGCATTAGCTGGCAAGGGAAGACCTGACATTTTGTGTGTGTGTATGCATGAATGTGTGTGTAGCTACTAAAACCTGTGTGTGTGCCTACAAGTGCTGAGGCGGTGACATTTTATGTCATCCTCTATCTCAAGGGGAACTTCTGCATCAACGCTGTCATCATCACAGGGTTGTCTTGTTCCCTGCTGGAGCTGAAGCTACCAACCACTGCCAACCCCCCCCTCCCCTTCTCGACCATCTACCCTGTCATTAGACCACACTCACACACATAATGTGTCATGTGGATGTTTTGATGCCGTCTGCCAGCGCATTGCTATGAGCGGAAAGCAAACAATCAGAACATTTGGCGATGGCCCTGGAACATCAACAGAGGGACGAAGAGGATGTGGCGAGGTAGAGGTGAACACACACATTCAAGTGAGAAAGGGAAAATGCACCCCCTCCCCAGCCCTGTGCCCCCTTCACTCTGCACACACATGAACACAACCTGTACCCACACTCAGTCAGAATGACACTGATGGAGCTAATATGAGAGACGTCAGCAGCGTTGCCAGGGAGAGGTATTTATTGGCATGGTGAAAGCCAAACGCAGTCAATTACACTGCCTGTCTTCCCCAGTCATTTCTCACCAAGAGAGATGGCCGGCCAAGATAAACTGGTTATTTCACAAAAACAATCCATCTGGAAAGATGATGTGCTGTCTGCAGTCAGAAGCCACCTTCCTGCACTCTGGAATGGGATAATGGGAGGGAAATAGAGCGGCTCAGAGAGGTGACTGCGCATGTGTGTACGTGTGTGGAGGACCGTATGGTTTGAGTCACGGTGACGACATTGCCATTCTCCCCTCTCACTTCTTGTTTATTTGTTTATTTTCTATGTTTCTCAGCCAGTTGCGTGCATAATCATCCATTCACGGGGAGGCTGTAGGTTTTATCCCCGGCTCCTCTGATATGTCAAAACGTCCTTGGATGTACTGAACCTCTAATTTTTCCTGATGATGTACCGTCCGTGTGTGAGTGTGTGGAAGAAGCGCTCCGTATAGAATAAGTGCTGTATGAATGTGTGCGGATGAGTGAAATGTGGCCTGTGGTGTAAAGCCCTTTGAGTGGTTGTTAAGATGAGAAAAGTGCTACATAAATGCAGTCCATTTACCATTTATATCTGCACAGACATTAGTTCTCCTGAGTATAAACAGAACAAAGTGTTCAGCTGTTTGTTTGCCACACTGCCCATTTTACCACTCTGCTGATAATGTAGTTTTTTCTAAATGGAAGACTGTTAGAAAAAAACACGCATTCTTTTTCCTCTTAGAAATAAAAAGTTGAAGTTCAAGGAAACAAAATCCACTTTCAATAAATTCTGCTGCTTAGAGTCTGGTCCACCATTTGACCATTTGTCTTCAGTAGCTTTCCCAGCTTACACTGGTCTGATTATCAGCATAAGACATTAAATCTGTCCTATCTATGCCTTTTAATTGTGTGTCTTTGTGTGTGTGTGGTACCCGCCTCTGCCACTTTATTTACAGTACATACATGGAACACAGTTGATGTTCTCTATGTGACCGGCTAAAGAAAGGCGGACACCAGATCAGAGAACTAACTGAAATGTTTGCGAATCAAAAAGTTACTGCCTGAACATGCTCAGCATGCAGCCTCGCTTTTTTTTTTCTTGTTGTTTTTTTTTTTTTACCTCCCCTTTATGTCTCTGTCTGTGTCTGATAGAATGGATGTCTTGATGAAAAAAGAAGGAGAAGGTGCTTTAGGGGAGGATCGGTAATTTGCATTCAGCTGTTGGATCAAAGTCACATTTCCCTCCAAACCAAATTAACTGTTTTTTTCTTCCTGGGGGCATTGTTTCAAGGCACATTCAAAGAGACTTTATAACCATTTCTATTTTTGCCTGATCATTTCTTTTCATTACAGAAACACCTTCACTATCTTCATGGGTCTTTTTATCTTTACCCTTTTTGATATGCTGCTGCGTCAACGCAACAGTAATGAAAAGAAAAACAAACAGAATTATCTATTTTCTCTTTCTCACCTGCGGGGATAGAAGAATACATTTGAATAATCTCTTCCACCAAGATGACTCATCCAAAGTAAACATGAGTATTTAAATAAAGTGAGATTATTCAGACCCATAGTAACACGGAGTGAGGGTTAGTGGGACCTTTTGGCCTTTGACCTAGTGAACTCCTTCAAGAAAAATACAGTTTCCCGGGTAGAGTAGTCAAAAACGCAGTTGATGGGACAGAGGTCAACTCTTTGTCACAGGCCCAAATACAGAATGAGTTTAACAAGATGACCCTCAACCACAAAATAAACAAATCATCATGTGTAAGATTTTCTCTCACAGATGGCTCACCTTGGTAGCCAGAAGTCGTGTCAGGTAGATCTCAGACACCATCTTGCTGCCGCGGTCGCCCTCCTTCTGGTCTCCGTGCTCATGGTTCTTCACCAGGTGCCAAACCTTAACCCCGCTCTCCAGGTCAGGAGTGATCATGGGAGTGCGGGAGCGCAGGCTGTCAGGGCTTCCGGTGTACTTGATCATGTTCTCTGTGAAGAACAACATGTATGAGGTCAAGTAGCACTGATGTAACCATTCACCACAGTGTCACTCAGTGTTACTGCAGTCTCCCCCCGCATCACTTCCGTCTGTATGAAACCTCTTAATGTTATATAACACATGACTTTATCTCATTAACATTAATGTACAGATCATACAAAGATCTGTAAGCTATAAGATGAAAATAAATAATGGAGTTTTGTTACTTTGTTGTTCCTGTGTGAATCAGAGAAAACACTCAGTGGAGACAATGAGAACAAACACAACACATCAAAAACTCAATCAGAACTTTTGAGTAGTACAAGAAGAAAACTAACAAAAGCAGCAACAATCAAACTCAGAACAAATAAACAAAAAATATTAAAGGGACAAGTTGCTTCTACAAAGGGAAAGGGAAGGCAAGAACCAACCAAATGCAGTTTTTTGGCTTGTGACTTCCAATTTACATGTCTGGGAGATTGGATATGAAACTTTTAGAAAGTGTGCATGGTTAATTTTTCATGGTTCCTTCTCCAAGGGAAAAGACATGGCTTCACTGGCTGACATAAAATCGAACAGGTGTCAGATGGGATGAAATATGTATGGCCCACCCAATGGCCGGAGTGGCGATGACATTTCCAAACACATGGCTCAATGAATGTTTACATAGTGTGAAAAAAATTGATTAGTGGGTGCGGTTCGGAGAGAGGGGTAGGGGGAAAAACAAGAATGTTTTTGACCGTGACAGAAATCAATCTGTTAAAGAGAAAAGCGGGAGGAGTGTACGGCAGGAGAGTTCAGGGGAAGGCAAGACAGCTGGAGACATCAGATACAGAGAATGTGTGTGTGTGCGTGTGTGTATTGACAGCTCCAATTTGATTACAGTGAGATCAACTGAAAATGCTTGTCTCCCCTATAGGGCACTTCAGTGGTTTGTTGTCAGACCTGTGTCAAGTATTCTCCACAGGGCTGTCAATTTGGTATTACTTAAATTTTTTGCATAGACCGGACGAGTGTGACACTAATTGCGCCTGTCTTGGAGTTGTGTGGTTGCAGGAGGATGTGAGGTGGGTCTTTTTCTAAAGGGAGAGTGAGCAGTACATTTATTTGGTGTTAATTATTTATTCTGAGAAGGTAGAGAGCCAAGGGTGAGACAGAGTCAGGGATACACAGGAGAAGATTTCTTGTTGGATTCTATTCTGATCCAGCTCCACACACACTGGAGTTTGTTTTTTTCTGTTGTTGTTTTTTCTTCTTCTTCCTTCTCCTTTTGGTTTTTGATGGAAACTTTACATCAAAGATCAAACAACATTTTTTCCTTTCATTCTCTGACTCAACATGTTACACAGTGTTTGTGCTTTTTCCATAACTTTCTCTCCTGCCGCTCGCTCCCCACCCCTCCTCCAGCTGTATCAAATTCAGATTCATCGCTTTCTTCACTATTTGACCATTGTAGTCAGGGTGAGTTCAAAGTCACTCAAGCACCACACCAGTTGTGAAGTGGATGACACTTGCGTTTGAAGTCAATCACTTAAAAAAATGGCGAGGGGAGATATTCCTGGCATCCTCCCTTTTTTCCGTTGCGCCACTCACCTCGTCCTATCTGGTCTCATTTGGAGCCAGAGAGGCGAAGCGAGACCGTATGGAGATGAGACGATGCTAATAACGTGGCACCACATTTGATGTGTCTGAAGTGTTTGTGGGCAGCGAGTCTGGCCCTTTGATCAGCAACTAACTTGATGGTTTTGCAGGTTCAAGGAGACGTGCAGCAGACGGACAGGCAGAAAAAAACACTGGCACATTGAAGGATGAGGAGACACACTTTGGAGTCTCAAGCGGCCACAACAACAAAAGAAAGAGTCTATTTGGTCTCTTGTTATGTTTTAGAAATCCTTTCAGCCACTCTAAATTGTGTCTTGTCTTCCCCAGTCTGTCACTGTTGACATGCAGGACCCTGTCATTTTCAGATGGGAGCATCCACTGCTCAAGGATCAGTTACTTTCTTTCTTCCTGTGTGTTTTTCTCCTTCCTTCTGTAATAAATGTCTATTTAGCAACAGACATTTGATGTGTTTTTTTTATTGTTACGTCTGTGATTTGTTCAGCATAAATGATTCTTTAAATGATTTTTACTCGTACTTTTTAAATTTATTTCTAAATGACCACTTGGTGGACCACTGTGGTTTGGATGAACCATAGCCACACCAGAAGTAAGGCAAACATCAATGAGAGGTTAAGTTAATGTTCACCTGATGTGAAATCTGAAATAAAAATAGTATCTGACTCTCATAGCAGTTAGACAGAGCATAAACTTCACAATCAAGTAGACTTACCATATTTACTTGCAGAGGTTCGAGACACAGTGGAATTATTCACTGAATTATAGGCTGTAACTTGCTTGGGAACCAAGGCCATTACTGCATTATCGGGCACCTGCAAAACAGACAAACGTGTTATGCAAATGATGTGTTCAAATGTTCAAAAGAACCAGGAAAGCATTTTGCACAGATTTTGTTGTTCTCATCTGAGCATATTTCTAATACAACCAATCAAAAAACCCATATATCATTGTTTTGGTGTCATGTTCCATATTTCTCTCCATCTATTCTGTTTTGATGTTAGTAGGCAGTTCTTTAGAATATAGAATATCTTATTACCCTTATGTACTCTATTCAGCCTACACATACATATTATGAGTGACAGAGGGAGGGAGAGTTAAGAAAAGCAACGTACAGGCCTGTGTGAGAGGGGACATCCCACAGTCTCTATTCAATAATATCTTTCCTCTAGGGTTGTGTGAATGTGTATGAAGGTGTGAAAAATCAAGCAGTGTGTGTCTGTGTTGGTCTATGTGTAAATAAGTGTGTGTTAATGAATGAATGAGTCAATTGTACACTCCTCCTTTTCCAGTCAGCCAAACAGGATTCAATTAACACAACTGGGATAGAGTCAGTCCCAGCTGTGCCCCGCCCCCTCCACCCGCCACACACACACCCATACACCTACACACACACACACACAAACACATACGCAGCCCCTATTCTGCATAATCTGGCTGCCCATGCTGCAGGGTAAGGCAGGGTTAATTGAAGTGATTTCTATCATAGTGTGGGTGGATGGGACAGGGAATAAGGACCAAGGGCCTTTTGTACATATATGTGTGGGTGTGAATGTGTGTATGTGCTGGAGCCTTATTAAGATTGTATCATTATTTCACCCAGTCACTCAATCTGCTCCTTATGCATAATATGTTTATATCATTGTAAGCAGGAGGCCCAGGAGGCAGATCTTGTTATTCCTTTGTGGGGAGCCCCCCACAATTCTCCAGCACCCTTAAGCATGCACCCTGATCACTGCTCTTATATGCTGAATAGATAAAAAAAAAAAAGAGCAAAACACAATGGAACATAATGAAATGAGAAAAGGAGGAGTGGCATTTGGGGAAATAACATTTGGAGGAGAGGATAAAGGCAGAAAGTGGAGCACAGTTTCCTGAAAGGGAGAAGGAGGGGAGGAGGAGGAGGACGACGACAGAAATGTCTCTCATTACGGGACAGAGAGATCTGATATCTCAAATGCCACAGTTTTGCTTGTAGCTACTATGTGATGTTTTCTTAAACGAGAAATCAGTTCAGTTTGTCATACAAAGACAGAGTTAGTTGGAAAATATGGTTAGTGACAAACCAGATTAGTTTAATAAAGCAGAACACACATCTCTACCCAGTGGATCTGGGTGGCCATATTATTCTACTACTTATTGTCCTGTACTTATGCTAATATGATATATTTAGATAACATGTTGAGAGGACATCTTTGGACCAAATCTAAACATCAAACCATTTACTGAAATAATCCCATGAAAACAAAAGTGGAAATGCTAAGTATGAAACTGCAGATGCCCTTGACTGAAGCCTGGATGTGTTTGCTGCCTCCCATCCCCTTCACGCTCTTTGCTTGGCCTCCTGAAAAAATTTTGAGTGGATGGGAGTGTTTTCTTTTTTTTGGTCTGTCAAAGATAAGGCCCTCTTATTACTGGGCCTGAAAAAATGAATTAACTTCTGTCTTCATTATCTTATCTGTGATTCGAATCAGTCCCCTAATCCATTCCACCAGCGCCTCCCACTCCAAGCCTGTTGACACTTGCTGCAGCTGACATTTAATTTAGGCACCACGCATTTGTGCTTGGTGGGGACAGTGACTTGCTTGCTCAGTGGCTGGACTTATTAACATCGTGTTGACAAAGCAGGCGTGTTTTTCCTTTGACTATGTGGAGGTGAGTTGAGAAGGAATTGATGATGGCTACATATTAATTTATATTAATTTATTAGACTTTGAAATGTTATGAAAAACTCCAAGTTAGTTAGTAAGTTAAACAAGGAAACATGCAGGTTGCAGTTGTGCACAATTTAAAACACACAGTAACAGCCGTACCTGATAATGAGCCAACATGTTCAGTCTCTTCCAGTCACCTTCAATTTTAGTAGTGACATCCTCATCCTGCAGGATCATGCGCTGTCCTCTACCTTGGCGCCACTCTGGAGGAAAAAAATAAAATAAATAAATTACTTTTTTATTTGTTGAATCTGTTTACACGCTCTTCTATGTCATGTTTTTTGGAAAGAAGCTATGGATTGTGATGGTTGTCCTAAAGCTGGGTTTTCATTTTGGACTGTTGTTAGCTGATAAAAACTTTGTTGAAAGTCTTAAGGGTATGTTTGCAGTGACAATCAATACATCTGAGTATGTAAAAGAAATAAAGTTTTGATGTCGTACTAAGATTAGTAAGTGTTAGATGAAAACATGAACAATATCAACAGAAAAAAAAACACAGAAGAAGAAAGCGTCGCTCTTTTGTAATCTGCTTGCCAGAAAACATGTTGTCACTATCTCCATCTTCATCTATTGAACTTTTTCTTTGCTTTCTTCAGAACAATCATTTTGTATTGGAAAAGAGATGTAGAACCAAAAGAGCAATTGCACACATGAGAGACAGTAACAAAAGGCAAGTTAAATTAATCACCCACTTTTTTTCTTTTTAGAGTGGTGCCAACCCCCTCCCTCCCCCCTCCCCAATCGCCATCACTGGTGCGATCGATGGGTGCGATTACAGCTGTGTGCCCAGGGCTTGTGCCCTTCCTTTTCCATCAGCAGCAGTGGCCCTTATGCTGTGCTCTCTGAAGACACTATTGGTCTCCATTCTCCTCTTGTCAAAACCCTATCCTCTGCTCTAAGACCAATGCCTAGCTGTTCTTATTGTTATAGCCGGGATCTTAGGTAGAAGCAGGCCAGACTCACATCCACGCCAACATTGAATGGGGAAACAAGTGAGCTGCACACATGAAACAGCAGCTATATTCAAAGACTGCAGATCACCTCATTTCTATGCTTTTCAACAAGCAACATCTACTGCACATGACAGCGTCTTTCATTTAAACAAGAGGACAGTATTTACATGACCTTACAACCAAATTACATCTACACTACATATACACCAGCCTTCCAACATCAGCACAGAGCAAACGAAAGGCTTTGATCGGAACATCTCACAATACCTCAGCAATATTATCATAAGTGAAAGAGGAAAGTCATCTCAAAAACAAACAAGCGCATGATTTCCTCCTTTCTTTTTGTAGACACCATGGGCTTTATGAATACGTTATTGTGTCGTTGCTCCTCGCTGTGTTTCCCAAAAGCGTCGGCCACTGTCATCTCCTATCCCGATCACAAACAGGAAAACAAAGCAGCAATCACCGTGGTGTGTGATGAGGCCTGTCTTTGGAGGATCGACCGGAATTGTGTTAGCATCTGAAAAATCTGCAGGAAATAAAGATCCTCCTGTTGTTTTTGTCTATACAGTACATCTCCCCATAAAGATGCAAATGAGGACCCGTCTCCAGTTGAGACTTGGTAAACAGATGAAGAAATGAAGAGAAAAAAGGAATAAATAAAAGAATAAACTTGGTGTGAAACCAGAGCAAACTGAGATTACTCTGATTCCCAAATCCGGTGGTCTCTGCTCAGTGGGACAACAACGGCAACACAACAGTCTGTGTGTGTGTGTGTGTGTGTGTGTGTGTCTGGACTAGCTTTGTGGACTCAAACACAGCAAAGGAGATAAGGGCTTTGGGGAGTGTATGGAAGCTAGTGGTGAAGAGAAAGGCTGAAGGTGACTGTTGTACTCCACAGAGATGCATGACACACATTTGCTACTAGCAACATGCACACAGTGACACAAAGACACAAAAACGGGGCCTAGCTTCTTTGTTCTCTGGCCCTATCTCCTCTGATGCCCTGCGAAAGGGCTGTGGATTGAAGCAGAGGGGAATTAAAAACAATACCTGGGATAACAACACTCCCGGCCAATCTGTCTCAGGACAGGCCTGCCACAATCCCATTATTCTTATCAGCCATTGCAATCAGTCTGTTTATATGTGTTTGTATGTGTGGGGGGTGTGTGTCAGAAATCATAACAGCCCCTGGTATCATATATGTATGAACAGCACCTCTCTTCAAATTAAAAAGTGCGACACAATCAAATGGAAAGACCTGTTTCCTCTGAAGAGTTATTATCAACATAAACAGCATAGGACCAAGAACTAACAAACTACCTGTGTGTGAAGAGAACAGAACAGTACAGAAATGTACTGTAAATATAGCACAGCATTTAATTACATGCATGTGTTTTCCTGTGAGCTTGCATTTACTTGTCGTCTTTTTCATACTCACAATCAAACAGACAGACTCAGTGGCCAGCTACCTCTAACAATATTCAGGTCCCTTTTGTAATAAAACAATAATAGAACAACACATCCTGCCCAAAGGGGGGCTATAAAACAATTTTATCCAGGAGTGTCGTCAAAAGGCTAAACCAATCTCTTCACTTAGCTATCACAGTCAGATTCCCTATGGTATGCACTCAGCCCATCTTAGATCTGGGGTTGGTTATAAATATGCTATTGCGAACACACAACAGGGGCTTGGAAAATCCATCTGGCAATATTAAACCATAAAAAGCACAGTGCACGGTGAGGAGACAGCCTGTAGGAATTGGCAGACAAACAATCATGGATAACACTGTTATGGTCACATGCATGCATGTCTGTGCACATGTACAGTACACACAAGGTCCAAACCTGTTGATCACTAGATAGTTTGCAGAGAAGGTATATCACTGCACCTTTAAGTAATTTGCAGTTATATTAGACTCAATTTGAAATACATTTATACAACCCAGTGAAAAATAACAACATATTGTAGCTGCCAATAGATCTCATGAGTGGCAACAAGGGCCTGTAAATGAATCAAGGCCTTCCTACACATCACATCCTACTTGTGAAAGAAAGAAAGAAAGAACCGGATTTTGTAGGGAAGACATCACTGAGCGTCTTAACTGATTAGCTGATCAATCATCTGACTCAGACACCAGTCAACAAGAGAGTCGATCGATGAGAAGTTTGGGGAGGGGAGAAATGAGACTCAAACATCTGAGCCAACAGAGCCAGGAAGTCAAGTCTCTGGAGGCTGAAAAGAAAGCTACCTCTCTATATCTAAGAAGACTTGTACTTTTTAAGCAGGGCAGGATGGAGTGGAGAAGCCTTTGTAAAAATCAATGGGCGTCTGAGTTCAGTCTGCTTTTCTCCAGGTACATGGGTAGGAAACACTGCATGGATAGAAATGTTTTGACAAGCTGCACAATATATGTATGAGAGCAAAACCTCTCATGACTACAGCCCTGAGTGGAATCACAAATGTCCTTTTAACAGCTATAAAATATATGAAGAAGGTCAAAACCCTTCAACAGCTAGTAATAGAAGGACTACAAAGAAGGGCTGCCATGCAAACTTCTTCCATTTAACTTAACCTGCGATGTAAACAAATTGTTTGAGTACATTTAACCTGCATTTTAAACAATAATTACAACAAGATGAAGACTCATACCCAGGTCCATGTCTGAGGCTTTTAGGCGGTGTGAGTGTGGGAGGTTCTTGTAGATGGCATCCAGGATCTTCTCCTTCACCTGGCTGATGGTGTCACAGTTCAGCACTTTAACCTGTATCTCTGGGCTTTTCTCATTCTCTGGATGGATGCAGTTCACCACCTGTAGCAGAGACACACACAGGGTTGCTACTGTGAGGGCAAAGATAAAAGCTGTGTTGTTATTTTCAAATTCAGCTTCGTTCTGGTTTATGTATAGGTAAGATTTTTGCTGACATTTTACTAGGTTGATCTAATGCACAAGATTTAATAAGGCTGACTGCACTGGTACTTAGTGGAGCTGCGTTGATTTTCAGCTTGCCAAAGGGTCTGAGATTTGCAGCAAAAGAAAAGACTGTTCACCAGGCAAACTTCTCTCCTTAGAGCTTGAAGAGAAACACCAGCGTGCAATCTGAACTGATGAGCAGTAAAGCAGCTAATTATAATGTTATTATCATATTCATCGGTTCAGTCAGTATTGCCTTCTGGTGTTGGTGCAAATACCTGAACTACAGGACAGCATGAATACACATTATAAATGACTGGGCCTATATTGTGGAAAATGTGCTAGGTGAGTGGAGTACAGGCCAATGTGTAGCAAATCTTCACTGTTCACTATAGACATTTGACAGAGTATGCAGTATTTAGTACTCCTAGGATGTGCACTACAAATGGTTGCCACACTTGAAAAGAAAAACAGAACGACTAAACAGCGTCTGAGTTTCTCCTCCTGAAACTACCAGATCACAGTGGAGAGGGTACAACAACGGACAAACTCAGGGAATAAATGAGAGGTTCCTGAAGGGGAGAGATTTATCATCTCTCTGCTTGTGCAGACACATACACATGCATAATCCCCTTCTTTCCTCCTCATCCCTAAGCCCTGCTCTTTTCTTTCTTGACAGCTCTAGTCTCAACAGGAAGTGAGGTCGCAACTCCTGTGCCCCTTGCATGTCAAGCGTAACAGCGACAACTTTATGTCCCGTTGCACATCTCATGACCGGCAACCCATATCCACCCTTTTTCCCTCCCTGGACCCTGAAAGCATATTAAGTGTCCCCTTTCAGCCCTTTTAACCCAAGGACCCCTAGGCAGGTGAACCCCTTACCAGCGTCTTGTAGTCAATCTGTTGTCTGATGAGCTTGTCCTCACTGAGCGAGTAGCGTGCCTCTCCTGTGATGGAGTCAATGGGGCCTTTCTCCATCTGCTGCTTGATGGCACAGAAGAGAGAGAAGAGAGGCTCGCCTGCACACTCCTGAAAAGAGATTTGAGGAGAAAGGAACAGAGAGAAAGTTCGGAGGGAGTGAGAAACTTTGAAGCCATTTCTAGAGTGAACTCACTGATATACTGACACTGACAGCATAGCTAATAATGTCTGAGAAAATATCTATCTAGAATGGTGTAGTTGCTTTTTCTAAGACTGCTTTGCCTCCAAAAGTTGCTGAGCAGGACTTATTTAACACTATGTCCCAAACTCTATCGTCCCCCTAAATTAAACAAAATTGTACCACCTATCGATACATAAACTTTGCTGAAATGAAGCTGAAGTTTGGGAAGGGTCTGATGGATAAACTGTAAAAAACACCATAAAAGCCACCCCCATCTTCCTGCCCCCCCCAAAAAACACTGCTGTTTATCAAACTGAAAAGATTGGCCTTCTGTCATTTTTTATTCTCCCTGCTGCAGTGAAAGGATGGACCGAGGGATGGAGGAGAAAAACAGGATGATGGTGACATTTTCTTCACTCAAGGCAAGGAGTGTTGACGTATGAAGTAAGAACTACTTCTCTGCAACGGCATACTGACACTTTGACATAAATGTGTGCTGAAATATAACATTTAATTTTCTACTAGATGACAAAGCTTATTTTTAATCAAGCATTTGAAAAAAAAAAAACAAAAAAACCCTTATGTAACAAAAATTACTTTCCCTGACTGAAAGCCCAAACTATACATTGTTTATCTGCCATGTATCTAGTTCATAAATGTTGACCTTAAATACAGACTGTGACTCAAAATCTATATTAGTCCAATTAAGAAAACCAATTAATAAAAAAGATGGATGTACAACAAATGGTTTTCAAACATGCTCAGTTGCTCTTGTATCTGGTCAAGTTACAAAATCTGAGAGAAAAAACATCACCATTAACCATCAGGGAGGCCAGAAGTGAGATGACAATGATTTCATTATAAGATCTATAGTATAACTATAAACTTATTTTGAAGAAAAAAACTTATTAATCTTTATAATAGTTAAAAAAAAAGTCACCTTCAGAAACTTGTAGAGGAGGAAGGTAAACCAGTTGGTCAGCATTTTTTCTGCGACAGACTCAGTCCTGCAAACAGACAGACATAAAGCACATAGTGAACATATGATCCCCCACACACTTACCACCATACCATCACAAATACTCAACACCATCATCAAATATTCTGCTAAAATTAGTGACCGCTGCTAATGAATAGGCTTTCGTTACACAAACATAATTGCGCAGACATGAATGGAGAGGGCCTTTACACATGCTATATGATGGCCTTTCAGACGATCTTTCAGCTGGCTTTTATGCTCAGGCACGCCAAGGGCAGCTTGCCTACGGTGGCGGGGATTTTAATATGAGGCAAAGCAATTAAAAGCCTTTATTTGATCCCCGTGGATTGATGTCGTTAGGGGCTGGAGCAGCTCTGTAATAACACTGGCCTCATTATCAAGCGCTCCCTAGCCTATTCACTGGACTAACACTCGATCCGTGCACAATAGAAAGTGAATGAATACATCTCCCTCTTTCTCCGCCTGGCATCCATGCTTCATTGGTGTGGCAAAATGGTGTGTATCTGCATTTGTGTGTATGTGTTGACCTGGGCCAACAGTGTGAATGATCCCGTGTGAATGACTAATATGCATACATAATAACAACAGCAGTGGTGGTGAGGGGAAAGGGAGGAGAGGCGAGGATCGGATATCCTTTGACAGCAACCTTCTTGGCCAGCAGCAGGGGTGTGTGGGTAATCTGTCAGAACACCTCAAACACACACACACCCGCATACCCCTCCCTCTGCTTTCAGTGAGCAACTACCATGGGCATCAATATTTCAGGATTAGTGTCCGTGGTGCCTGTGTGTTTGTGTGTGTGCATGCATGCGCATGCACATGGGTTTTGTCCCGAGTGTTTTCGGCTGCCACCTGCAGCCCTCCCACCTCTTACTATTCA
>OMNW01024978.1:2546-16809 GCA_900303245.1 Selene dorsalis
GGGGGGGTAATGTAAAACATGGTGGGTCAAACTTACTGTTACTTTATTCCAAATTCAAGCGAGTGTTCAAATATGGGGGGAAAAAAAAAAAACTTTAAATACATTTGTTGGTTTCATAACTGGCAGTGTGTAATTACAACAGGCATTTGTTGCACTTTTACTTATGCACTTAGAACATAATGTTGCTCTGTCCATAACCAGAATGTTTTAATTGTTTAATGGAGGAAAGCAGGGAGTTGGGCTGAGTGGATAATCATGATGCCAAACTGTCTGAGGAGTCATTTGTAGAAGATTTTCAATCCGACTCCATAAATGGGAAAGTTGTGAGTTGTGATATCTCTTATAAAATCCTCACAGCCTTGCAGTATCCAATTAGATGTAGAAGCAAAGTTAATGTTGCTGTTAATGGGACAGCATAGTTTAGGACCAGGGTGTGTCTTTCTTTTAGTTATTTTGGAACCAATTCTATGATAGGTCTCACACATGGTAGCATAATGTTTTCAAACACGGTAAAATCTAGTATGTGGCTGAACCTGTTTGATGTTGAATCCTCATTTTTTCTAACTGTGACGTCATCTGAAAGAACCACCAAACAGAGAAAGGACGGACAGAGCTTTGATTTCAGTTTAATGAAAGAAAAAGTTAGAAGATGCAAATTTATCTTTCTTTCACAAGTATTTTTATCTTTAAGCTTGCATGGGGTCCCTTTCCCCTTCTCTCTCTGCTCAGTGTGTCTTATGTTTACTTATTCCTTATTTTGGATGGGAATCGAAAGCCCAGTGTATCAATTCCTTAGGACCGTTTGCATGCCTGTTTAACAATACTGCTTATCGGTTCTGTTTCCTTTGCAAATGCACACGCTAGAAAACACAGCATCAAGGCAGAAGCACTCTAAAGTGTTGGGGTAGATTTAGTGCACCTATGGTACACAGGCTTGTGTACTGTTGAGAGACATCTGCATCTGGACACTTGTGCTGCTCTCATGTCAAGAGTCAATGTTGCTGTTGTTACCTTTGCTAGCCTTTAGTTTATACTTTCACAGTTGTTCTACCTGGGGATGATGTAGTGTAGACAAGGCAAGTTTATTTGTATAGCCCATTTTTACAAACAGTGTGCCTCAAAGGGCTTCACACAGCTTCATAACAACATCCTCTGCCCTTAGACCCTCACTGAGGTAAAAATCCCAAGAAAACACTTCACAGGGAAAAAACAGGAGAAACCTCAGGGTGAGCAACAGAGGAGGAATCCCTCACCCAGGACAGGCAGATGTGTAATAGATGTTGTGTACAGACAAGAAATCAGTTTGCAACATGGAAATGGGATTGTTCAGTCAACAAGAGCTGATGAAGGCAGCTTGTCAGGCTAGGCCATATACAGGAGAAGCAGGAAGAGCAGGCCTGCTTAATGGAAGTACTGGTTGGCAGACTGGTTCATAAGCAGGGAAGGCAGGATGGTTTAGAAGCCGAGGAAAGGAGATGATGCAGGCGGGGGTTGGTGCAGACGGTCTACACACCCACCGGAGATTGTACCGGACTGGACAGCAGCCGAAAGATTTATGAGGTTACATTATAATTCAATAACCATTATAAATGAGTTGGGATGTGTATCGTTAGGATTTTTATGAATTCCCATTCCGGTTCTCCTTATCGATTACACTTCCTAACGATTCCTTATTTAGATTCCAAAATTGTGAAAAGTAGGAGGTCAAATGTTCATTTAACAAAAGTCACTTCATTTGTTTAAACATAAGTTTACTTCAAGCATTGAAGCTGCTTGTTGTACTTCTTAGTGCAATGAAAAATAAAATCCTCTCTGTGTCACATTGATCAGGGTTTTCTCTGGGGTTTCTTTTAGACCAGGGATGGGCAACTCATTCCACAAAGGGCCGGTGTGGCTGCAGGTTTTTGTTCCAACCAAGCAGCAGCACACCAGACCCGACTCATTTAATTAAATGATCTCAGTCTTCAGACAGCTGATTGGTCAAACTGTGTGTTCTTGATAGGTTGAAACAAAAACCTGCAGCCACAGTGGCCCTTTGTGGAATGAGTTGCCCATCCCTGTTTTAGACCAAGGTGGCAAAGGCCTTCTAACCAACTTTTTTCAGGTTTTACTGGTAGCTACATGAAATTCGGTGCGCATCCAGTGTATTTTCTCTCACACTTTCTCAATCCACATATAAATGAATGTTATAACTTCTGAGAAAAATACAGACGCGTGAAAACCACATAATTGAAACATTGTAATAACTCCTGTGACCACAGCGGTGGTCTATAACAGATGTCATGAGAAAAACCCAAACAGTCTGTCAGACCGCCTTGGTGGTTCTGGTGTTAAACTCTCCAGACAGGCCCAGTCTACTTTGTTAATTTGAGTGCCATTAATGCAAATAAATTTTCTCTTTTATTCCCTAATGAGAATCGATAAGGGATAAGCAATATCGATAATGAAATTGGAATCACTAAATTCTTATTCACAGTTGTGAAACTGATTGAAATATTGGTTTTGATTAAAAAAGTAATAATAATCCAAATAAATGAACTACTTAAAAAAAAAATCCAAATCAGGCAAACCAATATTTTATAAAACAATCCTGTTCATTGAGTTGCAGCATTGCCTGCAAAGGCCGAATACAAGCAATAATAAAAAGATGATTACTGGTATAAAAAAATCAATGGTTGACAAATATAGATCTCACAGTGTGCTGTAATGTCACCCTATATTAATGTGTAATTACATAGGACACCTTTAATAAATGAACTGCACTTTTTCTGCTTGTAATATAAATGGTAGGCCCTGAAGCTGTAATTGATATACTAACGCCCTATTCATGACAGCTCTGAAACTGATAGATATGTTCTTGGGGATGTTTAAATGTTGGCTGTGATAAGACATGAAGGCACAGGGACTTATAAACCGGCTGTTTAGTGGGCCTCTAGAAAGGAGCCTCGTATCATTAAACAAATAGATTAGATTTTGGTTCCACTTGACAAATTGACTGTAATTTCTTTTGCTGGCTGGATGATCGGTAGAGATTGGATTTCTTCTGGGCTCTGTAAGAAATTCACAGGAAAGCATTAGCAAAACAAACATCTAACAACTGCTCAGTCTTGATTCAAACAATTTTTTTGCATTACATGGAGACTGAGAGTCAATTCTGCGTAAAATAAAATCATTTTGGGCCGACTGCAAAATGAAACAATTGAGTAACGAGGTAGATTGTCTTTTGCCATTTCATATGTCAAGACTGATTTACTAAAGAGATAAGAATATATATGAATAAGATGTTGAACTGAGTGACGAGCTGTCTTCTTGACAGCAGTGTCAGAATGAGTAATCAATGGTGTGCCCAACAGGGGAGATCTCAAACAGGAAATACATGCTCTGGTGCCAAACATGGCAAGCAGATGGCAAACAACAGGGCCCTGTCAGTCCAGTGTCGGGTTGTGCATTTGGAAGAAAAGGGAAAATACTGGTCTGGATGGATGATGTCAGGCCATCTGTCTGCATTAGAACAAGGTGCCATTTTAAGAGGGTGGAAAACTCGCTCCCACTCTGTCTTATAGCACATAACAACTGTGCTTTATTCCTCCTCTGTCTTTGACTTTTTTTATGCAACCAAATCCCACAATGGCAGTTGCATAATAATATTTGTTTTAATATTTCTCAGTTTTTTAAGGATACCACAGTGGCACTGATGTTCTCTTACAATCTCTCTGTGGAACCTTTTTGCTGCCTTTCCTTTGGGTCTCTGTTTTTCTTTATTCCCCCTCCATGTCTGCCTCTCCATCTGTGATCTTTGAGTGGCATTGGGTTGGATTGTGGTCCATGGTGGGAGGCCAGACGTGATGCAGATAGATCTCTCTCTCTCTCTGTCTGTCAGAAGATGATTGAGACATGCATAGGAGGGAGGATGCCTGTAGATGCAGGCACTGAAGTTCACACACACACACACGCACACACACACGTAGGGAGACATTATGTCTGTTACCAAGTGGAGTTTGTCCGCCTACACACTCAGAAGACCAGGAGATGTGTGTTTGGGCCTGGCTTAGAGACTGCTGGCTTGCTCTTCTGTAGCAGGTGGTGTACATTTTCCATTTACAAGAAAACACTATGTGTAGGCAGCAAAGAGGAGGTGCTTTCATCTATTCCTGTATCGAACACAGCCGATCTGAACCACTTTGTGGCAGCATGGATAATCACGTTGTTTTAATGCAGCTTATTCTGGCACGTAATCTGGACTCAGTAATATAGAATTACACAATGTGAAGTAAGGCTTCAGAATCCCAGTTCATGTCTCCCAACAATGATTCACAAATTCCAAAAATCTAATTTAGTACTTGTCATGTTGATTGAAGGCACTTTTCCTATTTCATAACTCTGTAATAATAGTGAACGCTAAGTACGATGTCTTCCAGAGACAAATATCAGGGGAGCGGAGCACCACCTCCAGCACCAGCAAACGATCCAATGAAGAAACACACACTGCTACACTTCAGCTCTCATCAGGCAGAGAAAACAATTTGGTTTACAGTCTGTTTCATTTTGTTCTCCACTGCTGGACACATAACACTTACTAACATAGAGAAGCACTCTGCTTTTTATCCCTCCCACCTCTTACCCCAGAACATGGAGATCAACTTCTATTAGGAGAGACATGTAGCCAGTGATGGTGGTTAGAGAATTCCACTTCAGTTTCGTTGTTCTCATCAAGCAGGGCATCATAACATGCTTCCACGGGACTGTAGTTTTCAAGTGAAGGAAATGCCAAGATCCAGTATTCTCTTCAATAAGAAAACGGCCTTCATTCACCAGTTAGCTAAACTGCCAGCTTTAGAAATTTGGTGAACGAAAAACAGAGGTGGATTGACACGCAGTCCACTCAAGTAGGAGTCTGAAAACTGTATTTCTGTCTGTCTGTACTGTCTGTGGTTTATAAGCAGGAATTGAAGAACCAAGAATTCCATTAATGGATAAAATATTTATCCCTTAATGCATAGAACTAAATTTTATGCATTGGTGTCTAGACAACCACAGGGATTTTCTTCAAGAATGAATTGTCTGGTGTACATCCAATGAAATTATTCCAAAGTTTCATCACAACTGAATAGAGCTGTTACTGTTAAATAGGAATGTTTTGGCCCTAATGTAAGATGACATTCTTATTACCTAAGACTTTCTGTTGCTGGAGAGCAGACTGAGACCTTTAATACATGCACATGAGCACCTTTTCTTCTTCCTTTTTTGTTTTTTTTCTTTACAAGTCACAGTCAATGGAAGCCAAAATGTCATGCAAGACATTTTTGAATCTAGATAAGAAACACAGGCTCAGTATTGGCTCTTATCATCATGACCCAGAAAAGTCAAAGAGAAACTCAGGGGGCCTCGTTGTGCTTTAGGTGTGTTCCATGTGTAGGACTGATGGAGGGATGAAGGGCGAGTAAAAATGAAGAGGAGAAAAATGCAAAGAGATTATCCCTCGGGCATTCATCCAGTAACTGCAGAAGTGAAGATATTATGCAAATTATTGAGATTATTCAGCCAACCACTGGTTTCAGCAATTAGGATTAAAGGTGGGAATTCTAGCGATTCATTGTCTCTGAGCTCTGCTCTCATGGGTCCCTGATTGGCTAAGCAGAAGTATCTCAGAGTTAAAACTGTTGCACATTATTCAGTGGCATTATCAATTCTCAGAGCCACACTTTATGTGAAGAAGCCATATAGCCCTGCAAAGTAGAGATGTGGTCTGTGTCACATGATATTATGTCAATATGTACCACTCGTAAGTCTCCTATCCCAGGGTGCAGCTCATAGACATGACTACACCTAATCTGCCAGAGGTATGCAATATGTTCTATATGGCAGGAGCTGCACGCTTTGTGAATTCTGATTACAGAGCCCGTATCATCCACACAGCACAATGCTCATACTTAGACTGTACTGAGAGTATATTTATATGTATACTGTGAATGTAGTTAGAACTCGATTTTATTTATACATACACTTTATGCTTTGAAACTTCCCTGACTCAACAAGATGCTACAACTTTACCATCACTGCTGTCATAGTGATATTTCAGTGTTACATTGTATAAATGCAAATGAGACAGCACTAGCAGGATGGCACTGGCTTTTCTGTGTGCCCCCGCGGTTGATATTTACACTAAACTGAACACTGATGCTGAGTAATGTTTGATGATGGGCCAAGCTTGTTCAATTCCCAAAATGTGATACGCTCCAGTGGCTCAGGTCATTATACTCAGAGGCAGCATCCTTTAGAAAGCACTTTTAATGATAAGAGTTCTGTAATAAAGCTCTACAGCCAGACATTGCATTACTATCACGTTGAGTTGTTGCCACCAGTTGTTTTTCTAACCAAAAATATCATTTAGCTGTTGATGTGCGTCACCACTGTACAGCTCTGTTAAATCAAGCCAAAGGCTTACTGCTCACGCCATCATGGAAATATTTTAAATACATCTGCATTTGAAAGTAAGACTGTGTCAGTGCTTCAGTGTGACAGTTGTTCAGGGATGAACAGGGCAATGTGTTAGCTGTCAGCTCTGTCTCGTAAGGAGCAGTTGGATGGTGTGAAGCCGGAAAGAGGGATACAGCACATCTTTGATCGTGAAATAATTTCACCTCAGAATTTCTTTTGACCCTAAAAGACTGTTTGATGAAGATATTTGCTTTCTTGCTATTTCTGGAGTCTCTCCTTCCTGTTGATGTGTGAAGTGTCAGCATGGTTTACCCAGGCAGACATTCACCTCACACATTGCTCAAAATGACAGATTTTTCTGTTTTGCATCTCTCTCTCTTTCTCCCTCTCTCTTCCTCTCTCCCCCTCCCTCTCTGGTTTTTTTTTTTTTTGTTTGTTTTGGTTTTTGTTTTTTTACCTCTAACACCCCCTTTCCCTTTCACTCTCACTCCCACCACCTCCCCTTGGGCAATGGGAGCTGAGATGGAAGGAGAGATGGATGATGTTGTTTTGAACTGTGACATGTCTCCATGCAAGTCATTCCATTATTATTCATAAATAATTGGCCAGGACCGTCTGTGTGAGCTATTTATAGAGCTGATTACCGATTTGCCAAAGAGCACAAACTCTTACAGCTTTATTTCTTCCTCTTTCTTGTTTACCCAAATGAAAACCTAACAGAAGGTTTGGTTTTCATGGAGCTCCTTACAAAGCGCTTGACCTCTGGTTGATTTTGTTCACCCTGAAACGCCGGTCCAATGCTACCACTGTGCCTGCGTGGTAAACAGAGATGTGTAATTTGATGCAATTTCTGTCATCTCAGCTCTTCCAGCTGGTCCCTCGACCAGTTCAGAGCAAATGCTTAAAAAATGTTTTAATTCTGTCTCACTGGCAGGTAGAGATATTAACTCCATCTCTCTTCTGAGGATCTATCCTCCACTTAAGTTGGAAATCAATACGGACCGATGAGACCGGTCAGTTATACTAGGGTAGACAGGAGCGCAGATTCTGTTCAGACAAATGGCATGCAAACACACAAACCACTCTTCATTTGTACACCCCGATCACAACATTATAAGTCCATTAGTCATATTAATACATGTGTGTATGTGTGTGTGTTTGGAGGTACCTGTAGTGCTTGGTTTGCACTGTTAAATCTTGTAAGGTGCCCTTGGAAGGTTAAAAGTGTGACTGACAAAGAGAAAGAGCAGAAAATCTGAGTGGAGGGAAAAAATGAGGAAGTAATCAGATTGAGAACAAAAGAGTGGATTATTTAGCCCTCATGGTTCATTAGGATAAGCCCAGAGCCTTCTGATGAATATTACATGGGAGAGTTAGATTAGAGCAGATGAAAGGGAGAACATTAGCTCAGCCAAAATGTGCATAAACATACTGTAGATGTGGCTGCACTTTGTTTGGAGGATGCAGTTAACATTGGAAGATGCATGTGGACAGGGAGCAGGAGGTGAAATGAGATTTTTTTTTCTTTTTTTTTTTGGAAAAGCACCTGGCATTAATGTACCTTTCACACGCATGTGGGATTAAACAGGCCGGAAGGCTTTCACAATCATCAACCTCTGTCAGGTCATCGTTTCTGCTGAATCAGGATAATGGGATATGGTATGTTGGACTTGCTAAAAAAAAAAAGGCGACATAACACAACTTGAATCTTAGCCTTTTTTCAAAACACCAAAGAATTCATTTTCAAACACAAGTCGAGGCTCTGCATGTGCCGTAGCAAAGCAGACGGCGCTGCATCACCTCATAAAGCGCTCCGTCTCCACCGCAGTGTGACAGCATGAGAACATGGCTGGAATGCAGGATGACAAGGCTGTGTGGTAGAAACAGTCGGCTGTCATTAGTATGCAGCACAGACCCGTCTTGTCTAGCTGGACCTTTGCAGAAACTCTCCCCCCAGAACAGCAGATAAATTGTCTGTAGTGAATAGAGCAGCTGAGGCAAATCTGTGCCCCTTTCTACGCAAGGAGATCTCTCCTGTGTCGTTGGATCCAGCCCATACACGGCTCTCACAGCAGCCTAAAATAGACGAGTTGTATGAAGAATAGAGTCAAAATTCAACTTCATTGTGATATTGTCATGAGAAAAAGAAAGCAAAGAGACAACGAGAGAACCTTATTAAAACCTGTGCTTCAGTGGCTTAGCTTTCAACTCCTGAGTGAGTTTTATCAGAGAAGGCCCTTCAAGCATGACCACAGTAATAAACCTATTAGCCATGAAATTGACTTTTCTGATAAATAAGGAACAGAGTTTAGAGGACCAAGTCCATATTTAAACTCTTTTGTTGAAGATTCACAATTACATTTTACTATGAACACTTACTATGAACACAAAAAACAGATTTGCACATGAACCACAAGACCTCAGGTTACCGCTGTTCCCTATCTGTTTCATGTGGATGCTGTCATCAGATGCCAGCTGGGCTTTATAGAAGCTATATAGAAGCTCCACACCTCACTGAGGGTTGTTCCAAAACAGGGAGCATTTAACCCCAAAGGTCGGTTTGTTTGAGCGTATGTGATCTCAGCAGTCGCACTCAGAGTAAACAAGTTGAGATCGCCAACAAGGGGTGGTCTCGGCTCGCTTCCATTTGAGCCCTGGAGCGATTTGTTTGCAGTTTCCACCAACCGACACAACATGCAACACACTGCTGATGTTCCATGGTTCTCGACAGACCTGACCAGACACGCTGGTTTGGGTCGACAACATACAAATGACTCGGGTCGTTTCAGGTCAGGGCTTCAACCACGGTTCGGACTGGGTTGCGTTTTAATCTTCAGGCCCGTTGAGACCTCTATTCCAGTATTGTTTCAGCCCCTGAATCGGAACAAAGCAAACAAGCCACAGGTCTGAATATACCCTGTGTTAAGACAGACAAAAAAGAGTGTAATTATATATTGAAATGTAGGAATTATCAGGGTTGACCCAGCTGGGTCTTAATATACCAGGACACTTTACCCAAGTAGAACCAGTGTATGGAAACATTGAAATCTGCGTAATCACTGTGGAGTCACTGCAGTCTGGTCTTCTCCCCAACAGGTGAATCTGTGAACTTCAGTGCAGAAAACACCCAGACAATCTGTGTCAATGTGTACAGAATGGCCTACTACACCTCTCCATTTGCATGGATATCCTGTGACATCCAATCAACATATCCCATTGTGGTGAGTGTCAGACTCTGGTTGATTGATTGTAGTTCTGCTTTGCACTCCTCTGCTCAGAGCTCGACTCTGCAATGACAGAAAGGACACGCAGATGAATAATGCATGTCTGCATCAACCCCTCCTGAAAACACAATGAAAGGAGAGAAAGAGAGGGATTGATAGAGTGAGAGATTGTCCATACTGAACAAGTTGGGCACTGCAGACGAAATTAGAGATTGTGATGACACAGTCTCATATAAAGTGTCCAATACAACGTGCGATTAGATTAGAACAACCAATGACTTTCATTACGTTGCCTACACCAATACAAGATAATGCTCAGTCTCTAAATTCACAGTGAGACTTTGAAATAAAAAAAAAACTTTCAGAGGGTGAAGTCCCCACACTAGCTAATCTAATTAAAGGTCTCATTTATCCTTTGAGGGTTTTCCTATTGCTCTCAGGATTTACAAATTGTAGGCCAGAGCCGTTACGTGCCCTTTGCTCCTCCAAAAAGGAAACTGAAGCACTCGACCAAAGCTGATGTATGTTTCCTGGAGCAGAGTTCAACATTACATCGAAGAGCACGATCCTCTAGAAAGAGAGTCCGAGATTCTGCAGAAAAATGTTGTTCATTAACCTTGCCGTGTACACTTCCATGGCCATAGGTCTAAGGCTAACAATATTTAATTTATATTAGTAGCTCAGTGGCTCTTTTTTGGAAGGTACCTGCAAAATTGTGTTTCCCTCATAGACACCAGGAAAATTTCAGCCGGCTTCCTTTTGTTACACAAAGCTGAACAATATGGTTATTTCTGAACATGGCACTGCTCTGTGGTGCCATTAAAAGTGATTCTCTCTGATGCTAAATGCAAAGATGGTTTACATGTGAAGTGGCTGAGAGGGAAATGAGAAGAAAAGAGGACTGACAATTTATCTGCCTGATCCGTCTCGGGTGAGTGTTCTTAGCAATTAAGACAAATTAGGATGGATGACTAATAATCTCAATATGCTGAATGCAAAAACAGGTACGCACATTCACAAGATGACAGGTGATTAACAGTAAGGTCGTTTTTAACACGTTTTGTGGAAAAATGAACCATAAAGCTGAAACACTGACCAGTATTTATTATCTCATAAACATCAATTTCTGTACAACATTAATAATCCTTTACTCAGAGATGTCTTCATCTTTTGTTTCATTGCATTTATTCATTCATTTAAATTTTTTAAGCTGTATGTTTTGCGTTTTTCACCAAGTGAACCGTGTTGTTGTTTTTTTTTTCTTTCACAAATACATCAATGAATCCACGGCTGCAGCATCAATACAAAAAGCCTCTGTGCGTCAGTGTCCACAGGCTTTCTCTGTGCTCATATGTATTCCTGTTTAAAAGGAGAGAAGATGGGAGTGGGGTGTGAGCAGAGGTTTAATGCATAAAAAATTAACCATTTAGTTTTGAATTACGTTCTGTCAGGCTCCTCACAGTCAAAGGGGGAGTGTGTTTCTGTGCGAGTGTGTGAGAGAGATTAGCAAGGCCGTGGGGGGTGTGGAAGAAGGAATGATCAACCCTAAAAGCTGTCACCATGTACTGTGTGTTTACAGTACTTTACACCATTGCACGTATGCTCTAGCTACAAAAAAGGTGCAGTTTCATACATAAAATAGTAGAGAGGATTAATTCATAATTAGATTTTCTGTATAATATTTGACTTCTTTTTCACTTCGATTTTTCCACATGATATATACAGTGTGGTACACAGAAAAAACCTAGATCAAATCAATACATTGTACAGCTATCCTTTGCCTTTAAAACAGCACAAGTTGCCGTTGGTACACTTGAATATAGTTTTTGTTGTGTTGCAAGAACTTGCTTCAGTTCTTCTTTGACTTTAGTCTGTCTCGGTGTCTGACTCCATGATGTGGAGATCAGGGCTCTGTGGACTAGACCATCTGGCTCTGGTGCACAGCTCTTTGTTCTTCACAACTGGCTGTATATTTGGAGTAGATTTCGCCATACGGCAGAATGAACTTGGGACTGATCAAACACAACAAACGACACATCTTATTTAAAATTAGGACACGAATCAGAGGTGTCCAGTTTCTCTCTTTTTTTTTTTGATACTTACATTTTTATTAGTTTTTATGACAAAAATAACAAAAAATAACAACAGCACAGTACAAAAAATCAAACAAAAATATCACAGCCAGTCACTTGACATACTCTACATCAGTCCTACCTTCCTCATTCAACAAAAACATTGTCCATTTGTCCGTCTTGCGCTATACAAATCTTTCCTTGAGGCGTCCAGTTTCATTAGTTAACATACAGTGATACACAAATTAAATATAAATCAAATACCCCAAAAAACATGGTGTACTTTTAATGTAGTTTATAATCATGTAAAACAATAAGCCCATAAGCAGCTTGTTACGATACATAGATGCATTTTGTTGCGAGGTGACCACTGCAGTTACAGGAAGCAAACAAACAAGGCATGAAACTGTTCATGTTGGAGGACTTGTTTGATGGTGTTTGGGGGTTAATTGTGAAACTTGTTTGATCCGAGCTGATCTGCATTTGTTTTTACAGAGTTTATCTTAATGAACTATGGTAATAAACTTTAGGGAAGAGTCTGAGAGTATTTTCCTCCTGTGCTAACAAACACAAGCATGAAAAGAAATCTTTAATAGTACCAAGCTACACTGTGTACAATATTCAGCAGAAACAGATTGACCACTCAAAAGCCCAGACAATGAATAGGCTACTTATAATCCATCAGTTGTTGGCAATTGCACAGAAAGAGTTTTAATATGACCCAGTTTTAGGAGATTACTTGGTTATGCTGACGTCACTGTCTAAAAAGGCTGGAGGCCCGACAACTTCAGCATGAAGGGAAGACGTCTCTTAAAATTTAAGGAAGCCTCTGCAGAGCACAGGGCTGGGGTAACATGCTGTTTGAAGTCTAAAGTCTCCTCGTCCTCAACAGCAGAGTAAATTTAAACCTACTGATTTCAGTGGATGCAGAACTGTGTGTGTGTGTATGTATACACATTATTATTGGTGTGATTTGTCAGGTCCTCCTAGCTGCAGTTACAAGAAGGAATTCACATTGTTGAAATTCATTCTTGAGTTTTATTTTTCATACTGGAAGTGAATGGCATTATTGTTATGCAGATTATTAGGGCTGGACGATTATGGCAAAAATCATAATCACGATTATTTTGGTCAAAATTGAAATCCCCATTATTTACGTGATTATGCCAAAGATCTGCATGTTTTATGAGCCAGCAACAACAGGAGCAAACTAACTCACCAGCCAACAATGACTCATTACATTGGCTTTGTGAATTAACTGACACGTGGGTAAAGGACAAACTCCTTCTTTTGTTGAAGGTTGTTGTTGTTGTTGTTTTGTGCGTGATGTAGAACTGCCACTTTAAGGAGAGGAGTGGCGTTTCTTTTTTTTAAATTTAAAATTACCCGTTCATTCGGCCTGCGTGGTGGGCAGAAACAATTTTCTTAAAATTCCTGATCTTAAAATCTTAAAATCTTATAATCTTAAAGAAAGCCCTGTATATGTTTTTGCTCCTTGTGTTCCCACACTAGAGAACTTGTTCTACCTTTCTTGTTGACCAAATGGTGCTGCTCTCTCTGCCAACTTCACTTGCACTGATTTGTAAATGCCGCCTGTCACCGCACACGAGTGGTGTTTTTCACAGTATTGACTGAGTAAGTGCAGTGCAGGCTTCGGGGGCGGAATCGTGCACACACGTGTCTTTTAGAATAAAACACCAATAGTCTAGGAAAATGACAAAATAATCACATTTCTTCGATTATAATCGTTATGACATTGTTTGGATACAAAATTGAAATCATGATTAAAATTCGATGAATCAATCGATTAAATTCGATCATCCAGCCCTACAGAATATTGTGACTGGTAAAGGAGGTAAGGGATCTCTTGGAGGGGATGCACAAACCAGTGCAGATGCTGACTTGATTAGGAGACTGCCAGTTCAGTTTTAAGTACTACAGCAATCTCTGGCCTGATGTTACATCACATAAACTCACTCCAGTGAGTTCCATTGAGTAAAATATACAGACTTTGTGAAGATGAGAGCACAGGATTGGTTCTCAATATCAGATACCTTAAAAATTCAGGTAGGAGTTGGTATCCAGAGAGAGAAAGTGGAATGGTGATTTTAGTGGTAAAACTGATGTGTAAAAGACTTAATATTGTCCTAAAAGGGGAACTCCACTGATGTTCCCATCTGGTTTAGGCCTTTTTACACGTGTTTGGTGAGTTCTGCCGCATGTGACAACAGTTTGAATGAAGCAGTCCAGAAAGAGCAGCGTGAAATGTGTTGCCTTGAGTGTCATTGCTGGAATCTGTGTCATATGAAGACTACAGGATTACAAATGTGTGGATGTGGAGTTAGGGAGAAGTGGAAGCCTGGAAAGCCCCTCGCCTTTGCTTCATCTCTGCCATTGGCTCTAGGCTTCAATTAATCTAACTGTCCGTGGGTAAAAATGTAGGCACCGATTTTTGACAAGGCAGTAAAATACTTGCAATAAAAAAGATGATCTCCGATGATCTCTGGTTGTGCACCATCGATTTTGATC
>OMNW01024978.1:16829-34329 GCA_900303245.1 Selene dorsalis
CCCCCCCCCCCCCAATGAACGATCCATTGTTAGTCTGACAGTAGATAGAAGAGCAGTGTCAGTGGAGCACTCTGTAAATGCTCTCATCTGATAAGTAGCCATGCTTCTTGATTTCACAGTCGTCTGGCCTTGACCATGGTTCACAACCGCAGTGACTTGTTATTTCCACATTTCCACTGCTGCTGAAAAGTGAAATTTTACACAATGGGAGCCTCTTGAGGGAGGCATAATATGCTGTTGCATATTTTAGAACATCCTTACAATGATATAATGTTATATGTCCATGCTGAACCTCTGCAAAGTTGCACCTATGAGCAATAGGGGTCCTGCTGTAATCCACCAACCAGTTTTCACATGGTTTCCAGTCTCTCTGAACGCTCGGTAGAAAGATCTCCATGGGATTTGCGCGAAACCTGACGTACAATTAGGATGACCACCAAACTGCAAGGGATCTGCCCAAAATATGCCCATGATGCCCACCGTCGCAACTGTCCTTCCCCAAAGAAGATGAAAACTGTAGGTCAGACTCAGGGTCTAACACGTACGGATGCATCTCTTAGCTGGCCATGTTTGTTAAGCCAACCAGTATGTAACAAGCACACGTGGGCTCCACTGAGTAAGCCAATCAGAGGAAAGCCGGGGGGGGCAGGGTTAGGGTTAGGGTTAACAAAGCGTTTCACAAGTGGCTGCATAGCGGTTGAAATCTGGATTTTTCTTGACCTCCGTACGTGACAACTAAGGAGCTTTTGGATCTTAAAATTATGCAGAACTACTCTGGAGGAGTTCAAAACTGACACATGGGTAAACAAAAAGCAGTAAAATATGCATAATATGTGTCCTTTAATGATTTTCATCACCAGTTCATAACTGATGTGCTTGGTTTCTTCCATTCTCTGTCAGAGAGAAACTTGTCAGGTACAGTAGTGGTGAATGAAATATAAGACGGTTTACTGTCCTTGTGAAGTGTTATGGATTTCATAGTGTGTTCTTGTCCTTGTACACCGAATCCTCCTATTTCTAAATTCCCCTGTGGCAGCAATTAGCCCTCAGTCTGTCAGTGGCTAATGGCTTTCTAATTGAGTCTCCACAGGTAGCGTACCTGTTGGTGGGGGTTAAGCGGAAACGATGTGGGCAGGACACAGATCGTCCACCGTGCTGTTGATTTTTTTTCGTTGTCGTCTCGCAGTGAGCAGCAGGAAGCTTCGTCCTCAGTCTGTCTCATCTTTTGTCTCTTTTGTTCACCCCGCTACCCCTCATCCAACATGCTGCTGTGTCACGTTGTTCAGCTCTGACATCTGTTTGACTCCAATTGTCCATAAAATGCAACAGAAATTCATCAGTGCTCCAAATCTGCTCCTATATTTGTATAATTGTACATATGTTTGGCTTCCAACAGTACACAGCTTTTATAAAGTGCATATTGTTGAAACTTTGCATTAAACCCTGAATTCTTCTACAAAAGGAAAATGAAAATGACAGTATCAAGTTGTATTTCTGAGGTGTATGGGTACATTTCATGTTGCAGAACTGCAGTGGTGCATCAAAACTCCCTTTGCTATTGCACCACCAGACACCCTCCTCTCATTTTTCTTAAAGCCTCTCATTCCACCCCACCACACATTTCTCTCACCCTGCATTTTGCCCAGCCTCTTACCCAGGCCTCAATCTTCTTTCCATTATCCGTCTTCTAAGGTCCATTTTCCACTTTCCATTATCATTCCCTGGCAGTGCTCTCTTTTTAGAGTCCATCTCAACACGCTCTTTAAAAAGCCTTTCTTTTTTTATGGCCACACCGAAGGAGAGCAGCAAAATCACTAATATCACTTATTGAATGATTCTAATAGTCTTGTCATCTATAGTTTTTTTGTAGAAATAACTGACTGTGTGATCCTGACCGTGTTCACTTAAGGTGAAGTTGTATTGCTACAAAAATAGAGGTATCACATCATCCTCTCGAATTTATCCAAATCAGCAGCTCTCTGTATTGATCCAAGAGGGGAGTACATTAGTACCTAAACACGGACTCTCGCTTTCAGGCAGCCAGAGCAACAAAGGTCTACTGATCACGCTGCTCATCTGACAGCTGCCTTATTTGTATGTGTCTGTGTAGCTAATTTCTGTGTGAAGTGACGTGTTGTTTCAATAACACACTAATGACTGGTGCGGGTGCAGCACGTTGCTTATTGTGTTAAAATTGAATCATGAATTAATAACTGTTTTCTTCACAGAGGAATCCCACTGGGCAGCAGGGTGATGTAGCTCTATTACAAGCCAGCATGACAAACAGCACAGCTCTGCAGAAGTGTCCCTGTTGTGCGTCTGATCTTAACCGTTGACCCTTTCGAGAAGAGGAAGAGCTGAAAAACAGGACTGACCGAGCTCTTCCTGATTGTTGTACATCTGACAACAGCAGCTTGCAGAGAGCACACAAACTTGATAACATTTAATGATAGCATAAGTAACTGACAGTGTTGAGTATAGTTACTTTGGAAAGTAACTTATTACAATGTTACTGTCAATTAAAAATAATTCATTACTTGACTGCATTACCTATGAATAAAAGTAATGCGTTAGAATACTCATCCGTTACCATAAATGAAAAACCCTGGGAGACGTCTCGCTCATGCTGCAGCTTAATTGACCACAGGACACACACACACACACCCTCCCTTAAAGAGGAACTATGCAGTATTTTTACCTCAACTATGCTACATTGTTACCTTAATTAATCAGCTTCAGAGTAATCGTGATTGTTAAATAAATGACTTATAACTTGTTACAGGGAGAATGAGGCTCTCTGTCTTCCACCCAATGTTTCTTGGCCGAAAACCAACCAGTGCCTCCAACCCGGTGTCCCAGCTCTCGCCTCTGCGGCACCATGAAACAAACGCAGCCTGTAACCCATAATCTCTTGTTTATGACAGATGAGACCACAAGTATACACATCATAACGCGTTTATGTTATGTAACATTATCCACCGCTCTGTTGATTACGTTCTCGCCGGCTCTATTGAAAACAAATGGACATGGCCCGGAGGAGGGTTAGCAAAACAGCAGAAAAGCAACCGGACTTGCACAGTTCCTCTTTAAATGTACTGAGAAGTCCCAACACTGAACGACTTCATTCTATGAACAGGAATGGCAGATAGTGTGGTGTTCAGCTTGGAGGTGCTTCTTTGAATTTGAAGTTCAGTTCTTCGCAGCTGACAGAAACTTCTCACCTGCCCACAGTTAGCTTTCACTGTGATTTTCTTGTCCTTTTCACCAGCAAATTTAAAATAATGCGAGTAGTTACTTCCATAATGTAACCACTGCCCTCTCTGCTACTCTGCGTGCGGGGTACAGATGCAGTGCACAGATCGCTTTGCCGCCGACACATCCACAGGTGGCTGCGTAGCCTACTGCCTGACAGACAGTGGGGTGCATTGGGAGAAATTCCAGAGAAATTCTTAAAGTAACAGATTACATATTTAAAAACATAACGCAAGTTACACATTACTTGACTCATGGAACTAATCTAACTAAAGACAAATGTCCACACCATTTAAATGTGAGAAACTGCTTCCTGAATATTTTTTGTGCTGCTGCTTATTGGAGATTTAAACAGAGTTAAAGGGGAATTGTGCAGGAGTTTTGCTAATTAAATAGCGTAATGTGATGGCTAAATGACTTGTTACGGGGAAAATGGAGGCTCTCTGCCTTCCACCTAGCGTCTCTTGGCCGTAAAAACCAACCTAGCAAGATCAGAGCCTCCGGTGTCCCAGATCTTCTCTCAGCGGCACTGCGACACAGTAGCGGCCTATAAACCAGTAATCTCTTGTTTATGAGAGGTAAGACTACACAAATGTGCACAGAGTAAGTATATGATATATAATGATATCCACCGTTCCGTGGATTGCTTTCTTGCTGGTTTTGTTGAAAACAAATCACCATGGTTGGGGGGGTTAGCCAAAACCAACCAGACTTGCATAGTTCTCCTTTAAAGTCAGAGCTTAAATATAACAAAGCTGAGTATTTTACCGCTGTGGATATCAGAATTCACTTTCACCTAAAATGCAACAATATTTACATATATGAGCAACACGTGACTGATCATTTGATATAAGTCAAGATCAGCTTTGTGATTGGTTCAGAGCATCTCTGATAATTAACGGAGCAGATTGCCCCTCACAGCGTACTATTAGGAATAATTATGTACATATTTCTAAGGAGAGGACAAAGTATTATTCAGGTTCATTTACATTCCTGTCCTGAGTTTATGTGTCCACGTTGTACATGTTGTCTGCATGGCGTGGCTTAACGTCAGGGTTAACACAGCTAATTGTGTGCCACAGGGTTATTTGTCTCTCACTCTGACATCTATTAATTATGAATAAAATCAGATCTTGTAGTGTTGCTGTTGAGATTGTGCCTACTTTTCGCACAACTCTATCTTTTGGGCTGCTGGCACCTTTTTTTGGTTATTCTGTGTGAAACTAATGAACCTGAATCTCTTTGGAACATGGCTCATTTTCTGCACAGGTCTTTGACCATTATGTGTGTTTTGTTTCTCTTCAAGTGGTTTTTCAAATGGAATTCGCAGATATAACTCTGTGCTGCTCCGTCTCTTTCCCACTCATTTTGCTCAGAGCAGTGGAGCAGAAAATGGGAGTGCGCTGCATTGTATTCTGTGTGTGTGTGTGTGTGTGTGTGTGTGTGTGTCGCTGTGCGTGGGAGTGCGTGGGCGTATGTACTTGTGCATGTTAGAAGTGGGTATGTACGAGATATGTGCGATTACGTGCATGTGAATCATGCAGTATTTTCTGGTGTGGCGCAGAGACATCTACTTTGTCTATTAGTATCTCACAGCTTAATTACATTCATTTGAAAATCTCAGGCTTTTCAAGTTGAGTGATGTCTAAAATTTACAGTTAATGATGTTGCACACGATGAAGAAGAGGCTGTGTGTGTTTGTGAGAGAGGGAAACAGGAAGGAAGAGAGGTGGGTGTGTGAATGTGTGTGTTTGGGGGGAGGTGAGAATGAAGGAGGAGCGATGTGAATCCATGATTAATGCAGCATTGCCCTTGTATGTTTCAGAGAGGAGAGAGGACGGAGGTGAGCCTAACAGCATTAGCATTCAGGCTGTGCTCCAGGAGGAGTCTGCTATGCCCCTGTACAGATGCTCCACTGCCTTTCAGATTACTGAGTAGACACTTCACAGACAATTCAGTCTGGAAGCACACCAACCAGCTGTTGTCCAAAACTGGTGCTAAGTCCATTGCGTCCTTGCAGAGCCACTTTTTGCTTATCTGGTCTCAGCTGTGTCATCTTGTCCCAGCTCTCATTCTGAAGCTGTTCGAGAATTCATAAACAATCGTGTTTTGCCAGGGTATGATTTTTGAGCTGACTTCAAAAGTCATCACGTATTTAAATCCTTTACGCTGTGCTGCCAAACCACTTTAGGGTGTTATTTGGAGCAGTGACAGCAGGCACTGTAGGGTTAGTAGTATGGAGAGCAAGGCGCTTCAGCACATAGAAGAGCTACTGGCCTGACAATGCAACTTTTGACATTTCTGGTACTGTGCTGCATTATAATTTAAAATATGAGCTCAGCTATCCCAACAGCACACTCCATCACAAATTAAACTTTTGTTCTGTGCAGCTCTGAGCTGCCCTATCTGTGCGTTCAGATAAAGGTGTCCCAATTTACATTAGTTTTCTATCTCTTGTGTGACACAGATCTAAGTTTGAGCAGCAAAAAACCTGAGAGCAGCATTTTTCAGTTTAATTTAGGACACGTTTTGTGAGAACTTCAACAGGAGATTCATCTACTTGAGCTTGGTAAATTTGGACTTGGCCCAGATTTGAAACCATTATTCAGCAAATGTCAGTTTATATGAATATTTAAAGTTAATATTTGCTCTGTCTGTGTTTATACTGCATTTTTTTTTTCTTTGATCCCTTATACCAGACACTACGATTCTGGGGTTTTTAATCTGTCTAATTACTAAAATGTTGGATCTTGAGCAACTTAGTGTCTCCTGAAAATGATACAAGCCAAATATCACAGTAAATCTTGATTTAATTTAGTAATGTTATGTACAATGGACTTTTGGACCTATTGGTGACGTCTGTTTAAGGGCTGCATCTCAGATCTCAGAAAAGACAGTTGGCTGCTGATTACCATCACTTTCGTGGACATGAACATTATGACTTTGACAAATCCTTGTCCTGAATCAATATGGACTGAGTCAGTATCTCTGAATGAATCAGACTTTTAATAAACAACGCCAAGAGGTGAATCATACTCAGAAAAATAATTTGTGGAAGTGAGTTATGCTTGTGGTTTTAAAAAAAAAAACACATCAGCAGGAGTGATTGACATTCACTAATGAGAGGCTAAACAAGACGGTGGATGTAAAAATGGATTTTACGTCTTATGATGCAAACATCTCCCAGAAGTGTTTGTTGTGTGCGCTGGTGGTAGCGCAGCTTTTTAAGAATCTCTTTTTGATACATAGTGCTGAGATGATCACAGCTGCTACTGTACCAATCGATTGGCGCATTTGTCCCCTAGTGCTTGTCATCTTCCTCCCGTGACTCCTCCACTGGGCTGAGGAAATGTTAGGGTAGTTATTCCTGCTACGGCCTCAGGTCACATATCGAGCTGAACCAGGCAGTAATACCTTTCTGTAGTGTGTCTGACCCAGGTGCTGCTCATGTTTCTGGCACAATACCTGCCATTCATAACTGATAATAAAGGCTTTTTAAACATATTTTGTATTAGTTACGTAAGATCACCGTGAGTTTCTGTCATTGGTGACAGTTAAAATTTTACAGTTGTTTAATAAGCAGATTGAATTGATCGTTATCTAAGATGATCATGTTTGCTTTCACTCTCATATATGGAAATTGGTGTTTGCCTAAAAAGCTCTAGTATCTGTGAGCTCTATTATCAAATGTATGTTGTTTTTAATGCATGGTCAATCTATGATTTATCACAATGACAATCACATTTATCATATACCATAATTTAAATAAAGGACTATCTGTATAATCCAACACATTTTTGTGATGTGTTTATATTGCATCGATGCAGCAGAAACTTAGCACACACTCTTACCTCCAAAACGTGGTTGTGTTGTGAGTTCTTACAACACATGCACTGTCAAATTGATGTTTTCTGGATGTATTTGTATTGTATTGCTCAATTGCACGTATTCCCTGAAGTCACAGGGCATTGAGCTATCAGGGCTTTTATTGAAATCGTTAAAAGTAAAAATTGTTTAAAACCTAAAGCCACGTACAGGACAGCTCCTGACAATTTAAAAGCTCCAACAATAAACGCAGCCTGCTTGCATAGTGATTCATTCAGTTAGTTATGCAGGAATCTTGTGTTCGGCGACATGTAAATCAGAGTCTGCATTCGGTCATCAACCTTCATTCATCTGTTTGCATCTCATATCTTTGATACCATCATCCATATTTATCTAGCATATTTTAAATCTGCATAATATCATGGAGAGCTTTGCCTTATGAACAATGTCAGCCAAAACAGTACGTTAGCTTGCTCAAGACATGACCATATGTTAAGCAAGGTAATTTCCATAAGTTATTTTTATCTTGCCGCTCTATAGTAATTTGATCTCATTTGGAGCGATATTCAGACCTTGACACATCATTTGCTATTTGTCACTGATATTCACCAAACCTAGAAATTGTTCATTAAAAGGAGGGATTTAATTTATCATCACACTGTTCAGTCTACAATTTGAATAAAACATGTGTGCCTTCACCTCTGCTTGTGTCAGACTGTCGGCCTGAGCTCTGTATCAACCTCTTTTGCACACAGACCAAGTATTTTTCGCTGCCCTCTGCTTCATTGCACAGTGGAAATGGATGACAGTATCTGTATAAACACTGTGAAGTTATGCACCACAGACTCAAGAAAAGTTCTTTTTTTGCGGTGTGGAGGCTGTTTGAGTACAACCTTCACTGGCTTTGCTTTACTGTTTGCACTTCCAGAAGACAAATTGTTGAGATTTTAATTTATTTTTAAATGGCTCAATGTGCTATTTTTGTCCGATAAAAATGCCTATGTTTCATGCATCACAGTTTATGGGGGAAAAGCAGGTCTCCTCTGGACACTGTGTGTAACATGACATGAACACAAGTGTGTCTTGGCAGTGAAGAAAAGGACATCTCTGTGATGAGTGACAAAAAAAAATACAAGCAAGTAGAAATGTCA
The DNA here is from genome assembly GCA_900303245.1 of Selene dorsalis. Taxonomy (NCBI): domain Eukaryota; kingdom Metazoa; phylum Chordata; class Actinopteri; order Carangiformes; family Carangidae; genus Selene; species Selene dorsalis. Next base: position 25,058 of record OMNW01024978.1, read on the forward strand.
CTGGGGTCAGCCATTAGTGAATGAGATTCTCTGGGGGTGCGACTTGTTATCGGTCCTCCCATGACTCCCAGCGCTTCCCAGCACCTCCACCCCACGGGGTTATTGCGTGACGCAGGAATTTGACGCTTTTGTGTTTGATGCAGCTTTAATTACATTACCTGTGGCGTAGACGTCCAGTCCTCCGGTGCACGTCACGTTGCTCTTGATGTGTCACAACATTTCTATTTCATTCTTTCCCCACCAGGCTCATAGTTTGGTGATTGTTAAGTTACATCCTTCCCCTCACCTTTGCACACACCACTTTCTCTGAACACCTGTGCTCCTTTATGTCTCCAGCTGTGTTTTGCTGCACCCGGAGGTGAAATTCTCTTCTAGCTTGAGTTTGTATTTTGTGGTAAATTTGATGCAATTAAAGCTGTGTAAAAACTGTAACGATGATTAGTCCCAAAAAGGGACATAATTTAAACGATGAGCAATGATCTCAATCCCCCTGACTCTCCAAAATTGAGCCATTTCATCTCATCACACTTGGTTACATCCAGATGGATACTGGGACTTTGTGACTGATATGAGATTTGTGAAAATGATATATCAGCAGATTTCTTCAATAAAGGCATATCCTAAACATGAACAACATAAGGCCCTCATAATGTGGTTAATAACTCCTTTTAGCTAATAATGCTGCAGATGATTAATTGTGCAGGTCTTGAACTGATGACATTGGTTGAATGTGGAAAGAAAAGGAAACATGTGAAGTACACAGGCACAGAATGGTTGTATATACATACATTTATTGTACAGAACTACATCTTTATCCTCTATTTCTACTCAAGGGCTCCACTGTGGATTTTCTGAAGCTTACCCTGAGAAGCCCAAGATAGACAGTTTTAGTGATGTCATGGTTTGGTGAATCATTTTGTGCTAAAGATGATATATGACCAGTTGTCTCCTGATCTAACATTTTGTGTGCAGTTTCAATTTGCTGAGTTACCATCGGGTACATTTAAGGCTCATAAGCTGTTGATGTAAGTAAAAATTATTTCAGTGCCATCTGTCCTGTTCATCGTTGGTGTAACATGATGGATACTTAAGGCCTTGGTGTCATCTCTTTTCTGCCTGTTTCATTTCAAACCTTTCCTTAATCAAAACAGATTACAGCTTGCAGTCTGTAGACTCTATTCATTTTTCTTTATTTTATCATTTGATTCATTATGTAAGAAAATATGAAGCCTATGCAACGTTGTATGTTTTGAAAACTGCACTGTGTTCACTGGTTGCTGGCCACAGACATAGCCCAGCTTGGGCCATTCTCTCATTCCTCTCCTCCTGCATCTTGGACTCTGAATGATTTTCTCTCCTGTCAAAGTGTTAAATGGTTGTATGTTGCAAAAGATTCATTTTCTCTGTGGGTAAGGACAGAACACATAAAATGATGTTGTTAGTGCTCCATCCATCATGTGTGAATGTGTGCACAGATCCTGTGCTAAACTGCAAGTGCACTGCAGATATAAATAGTCCATAAGCTGTGTTTAGGTTTTCTTCTTGGATGTTTATGCTGAGCTCAATAATGCACTTTTTCTTCTGTTGACAATTAGTAGTGTCCCCACTTCAGGGTGTGACATGGCACTTCCTGGTTATCTGATTAACGCCAGCCATTTCTGCATCTCTGTGAACGCTGTTTGAACTCTGTTCTTCTAATCAGGTCTATGGGGGTACTTAATGATATCTATATTTCTCAGGGCTATAAAACTGCCATTTATAGTAATGTAAATACATTACAGTCCCAGTCTTCTCAATAAGATTTCATTTCTCTTGGATGCACACTGTGTTAGTCCTGCTGGACCCAGATCTACTGGGAGGCAGGTTCTCGCGTCATATTTTTCATGGAGCAAACAGTGCATTATGGTCGTCTTACTGTGCCCCAGGTTTGAAGTTGTTGTCATCATTAATTCTGGCCTCGGTGTAGTGTTGCTACGACCCATTCCAAGCCCACACCTCCATCTCAGCTTCATGGTGATGCATTGCTCCACGGCTCTCATTAATAACTCTTGCTACATACAGCTAGGTGAGCTTGGTAGAGGAAAGTGGCAAGGGAAAGGGTGCAGTAGCAGCCTACAGCAGGTGCTGGTTCATTCAGGCACAGAGATGCCACAGCATTGGAGGGAGTGTTTGTTAGACCACCTGCATAGGCTGATCCCTGTGATAGCCCAACCACTGACATGAATCGACATCCATCTTCCAGCAGCTATTTCTCTCGATGCTTCTGGGAAATGGTTTGCTAGTTTTTAGAAACTGTAAGAGGTTCTGAGTTGTGGCTCTACATTAAACTTTTAGGAGATAACACTGGCACAAGTTGAAAGTCTGTGGTATAAATAAAAATAGCATCAGGGTCCCATTGTTTTTATCCCTGCTCTGTTCTCCTTGTTACTTTTATGTGGGAGCATCTCCAAGTATTAAAAAAAAAACAAAAAAACTTCCAATTGTGAGTGAGAACCAAAGTACCCTTGAATTACTATTTTGTTTAGTCATGCAGCAGGAGACACTGCAGATACAGTCAACATCTTATATCTTCTTTTTTCTTAGTGACCCATGGGCTTCTACAAGACTTTAGCAATATCACATGATCAATCAATAATGCTTCTGTCAGACATTAGAGACAATATAAGAATGTTTATTGCTATAGTGACTGTTTTATTTGGCTGTATTTTATTTTGTTTAGTCAGTAAAGACATTGTTGCCTTGATATTTTGTGGCACTGCCCTTAAATCTTTGGTTGGCCTTTTCATCCAGCCTCTCTCACACAGGAGCAGCTCATCAGGACCTCAACAGCTGCCAGTATCTCTGCTCTTAACATTTGCGCTGAGTTAAAAACAGAGAGCAATGATGTGTCCATGAATCATTCATCCCGCCAGATCTCAGAGCTTTGAAAAATCCCAGTTCAATATCATAGGTTTCTGTAACATGTCACTTGAATTTTTTTAACAAGCTGTCGAAAAGTGTCTGGTGTTTTTCAAGAGGCCGTGCAATACTTAACCTAAATGTCCTCTGTGGATAGTTGCTGAGCGGAACGTTTTTTACTGTATCGTTAAAATATTTTTTATTTTATGTTCATGTCTCCTTTTATTTTGTATTTTTACTAAATGTTTTTATTGTGACTGAAATCTCTATAATAATGCACCTCCTCCTGCAGTCATGTTTGAACCTTCCCAGTGTTTGTTACCAGCACAGACCAGTAGGTCATGTCATAGTGTCTGCTGCCTGTGAACTTGCCGTACATGTGTAGCTATTTGTATTGTGATTAATATCATGAGGAGGTTGAGTTGATCTTTTGTGTTATGTTGTTGGCACACAGGCTGCCATGCTTTACGCTGTTGGTATAATTAGTATATTCTTCATATCATAATTAGATCTAAACAGCTGAGGTGGGCCATTGCCAAGATGCAGGCACCAAAATCTGAAACCTGTGCTCTGTTAATACATAATGCATAACTCCAGTGCATGTTCTTCTCACTGCAGTCAGAGGACATTGCTATACCCCAGCACATTAGATTAGGAGCTAATGTGTTGGATATAATGCAAAATCTTTCTATATTTGACAGTTGGCATTTGAGATTTGGCTCTCATAAATAGTAAATCCATCTGACCCGTTGCTGACTGCTTTGTTTTTTTGTTCAAGTTGCAGATACAAAGTGCTGTTTAAATTTTCCTTTTTTCTTAGTACATAATTACAAACCCAAAATACAACCTCGGGATTGGATTCTTTTTAGACAGCTAGAGGAGGTAAATAGCCTCAGTAGACTGAATATTGCATTCTGTGTGCTCATTTACTCTTCAAGCTAAAAGGGTAAATCAAGAGCTGCAGTCCAAACCTGTGTCTGCAGTAAAATGGTTCTGCTCATATCACAGTTTTTGTCCTTGGCACTGATTTTCAGAACTGTTTAAATTTGCAGTGAATAAATGGCGGCACCATGTTCATGCCATAAAGAGTTGGACCCACATGTGCCATGAAGCATAAACCTGTATTCGTCTACATTTTTGTCTGTGAAGACCTGATCCTCATGAAAGTGCTTGAGGCGGAGATGTGATGACATCCCACTGTCTTTGGTGATATGCGTGGATCACTTAGGAAGGCCTGACCTGTTTCAGCTTATTCTCTGTTTGTTCAAAGGCAGCCTTGTCAGTTACTCTGAATGAAGCTTAGTTTTCTTTGTGCTAATCAAGAGCACATGTCGCTCGACTCCAGGGTGACAGGGAACCACAGCTCCTCGAATTAACAGTGTGTTGAGTGCCACTGCCACAGCTCCTTGGTAGGTTCATCACGCACACACACACACACAGAGGGTCCCTCATTAATTCAGATTCTCTTGACAAGGCCAGCTATATGACTTTATCTTGATGTTTGGCTCTCAGTAATACATAAGAACTGCTGCTCATTATCACCTCCTCTTACATCCCTGGTAATTTCTGAAATAGTGGGTTTCTGATTTCACACTGACACAAACGCAGGCCTCTTTGTTTCTAGCTGATGACAGTTTCGATGACTGAAATAACATCTGCTGCTGAATGAATCTATCTGTTTCATCTAGCTAATACAAACAGGATGAACATTTTGTTTGCAGATGACACTTGAAAAATCGGTTCAAAACTGGAAACATTAAAGGGAGTCTCAAAGCTAAAGCTGCATGCCCCTAGGCAAAAACACATAGTCCTGATGATCCATGTAAAAGACGTCAGCATTGTTTTTGTACAGTATTGAGTGTGGATCTGAATTTCAGACTCTCAAAGATGAAATTATACTTAATATCCTCCTTTTACCGGGTAGCATTACACTATGAAACACCAGGAGGACACTGCATCAGCTGTCTGTAATGATTAGCCTCTGAAGTGCAGACATCTGGGGAGACTTCCTCAGCAATTCTGATGAGAGCTGGTTGCTTTTTGACTCTGCCCACACACTGCAAACACTTGTCGGTCTTAAACTGGAGAGTTTTTGAAGTGCCACTTATTATACTGATCACCACCTATTGTAAGTGTGAAAGTCCAGACATGTCACTCCATCTGTTGGGAGGGAACGACGATTATTATAACGCCACTGAAAGATGTGTGAGGTGAGAGCAGGCCAGAGGGCTGTTTGTGCCTCTCAGAAACAGCAGTCATATCATGATCCCAAAAAAGCATCATGCACCTGTTGTTCGACAAATAAAAATGGCATATTTTTGTGATAGTGATAATAGCAGTGGTAAGAATCAGATAACAAGCAGGGGCGCCGATACAACCTCCTCTGTCTGTCTCCTTCTAACTTTTCCCGTCATGCTCATCCCCAGGGTAAAACTGTTGTCTTTGGCCCAGGCTCAGTTTCTTGGCTTTGAAGATCTTCTTTCCCCAAGCGCAGCCTGTGCTGTTGTTTCATCTTTCACTCACCTCCTGCACAGCTCTGAACAAGAAAAAAAAACTCTAAGAGGAACAGTGGTTTGATTTGACCTCTTCCTGCTTGGTAAGCAGACACAGTCACGTGTGGATCTCCATCAGTAATGACAGCCTTCTACTTCACTCTTCTCTTATGTTATGTTTAGTTGTCTGGAAAATCCTCAGGGAGCATTAAATTCATTCTTAGCAGTTAGTAATAAGCATAAGAAGAGACATTTGCTTACTGACACCTCTTACTGGTTCTGTTTAGCCTCACTCCTCAAGGTTGAACCCAAAGTTGTCCAGTTTTTGAACGGCATTCATTTTTGCCATTTCTCTTTCTGCATGGAAATATTTCAGATTTTGCCTATTGTGTCCACGGCTGAAGGAGGACAGACCAGTCCAACAGATCCTGACATAACACCCCTCCCTCATTTACATAATGAAATGCACCAGAGAGGGGAAAGGACTGGAGCACATTTAGTCATTTACAACCCTGGATGATGCAAATGTTGAGACCATTTCATGCTGCAGAGCATTTCTTGACCTTGAATGACCTCGTTCAGCTGCATGTGGATATACCTCCTTTATTAAAATGTATCTAATTCTGACACCATTATATATACTTACACAGGGTTATATCAGGGAAATGGTACTGTATAGTAACAGTTGTCATGCATCGGCTTGGCAGAGTGAAGGAAGAGCTGTGTGGGCCACAGCTTTACATCAAATGAGCGAATGACAGTGAAATAAATATACAAATGTCAGAATCAGTTTTCCTCAGCAGTGTTTATGTCACAGAGATCATCCTGCTCCAGTGAAGTGACTGAGCCCACTTCCACGAATTTGACAAGTGTTTGAGACCATCCCTTCACTTTAAGTTCACAACTCCTCCTCTTAAAACAATTCTCACTGTCCCTATAGGACACATTCAGGCTGTCTTGTTCTTCGTTATCCCTTTGTGTACTGTCATTTAAAAGGATAGTTCAACATTTTGGCAAATTCGCCTATTGCCATAATCCCTATAGTCATAGGGGTAGGTTCATTACCTCATTTACCATTAACCGGGTTTTTTGAGACCCACAGGGCAGAGACGCAAGCTGCTCAGCGAACACAATGGAGGTGGACGGTACAGGTCCCCTGTCCCCCAAAACTCACCAAATACACAATCCAACAACTCCAAAACGCTCTTGTGGAGAAGTTGTGACCTGCACATTCACCACGCTATGAAATAATAATGTAACGTTGTTTTTGAGGCAAATGCATAGTCGGAACTACATTCCAGACATGGCTGCTTGGTGGAGTGATTTCAAAAGCTGGTTTACCCAAGAAAGTAGTTCCAAGTATTTGTTTCATGTGTCGTTACATAATTATACATAATTATTTCATAGCATGGCAAATGTACAGGTCACAACTACTCCAAGAGTGTTTGTTTTGGAGTTGTTGGATTGTGTATTTGATGAATTTTGAGGGACAGGGATCTCCATTGTGTTCGCTGAGCAGCTCACATCTCTGCCCCGCAGATCTCAAGACAACAGGCACTGATAATTAAAGGTAATGTACCTACTCATATGACTATGACTGTGACATATGACTCATGGATTATAGCAATAGACGAATTGGCCAAATGTTGAACTATCACTTTAATGCTTTTCCATTCATACTTTTGAAGAGCATTTTGAAGCACACAATGTCAGCACACAGTCATCCAGAGAAGTCCTGTGAATGTCAGTAAAGGTTAATGACTGCGGTAATGATTTTACATTCAGCAGGTGGCAGAGGTACTTCCATTTTACTGCTCTAAGACAAAAAAGTACATAAAATAGTTTCACCTTTAGGATAACTATGGCCATTCAGGCTAATGGCTTTGTGTAGATTCTGGACTGAGATTTTATCAGATGTGGAGCCTTCACTGTGCAGAGTAAAACCTGATCCTACACGTTTGGTTTTTTTCTCGATGCAGCCAGCGGGAGTTGCTTTGTCTGCATTTTGTCTGCATTTTTAGGTCACTTCAAGGAGGCAGGTCAGTTCCCCTTTTATCCTGCCGGTTGTCATGATAGCAGAGCTGCAGCCACCTTTGATGAATTTTCAGTTTGTCTGTAGAGTGACAGATCTGAGTCTGAAGACATGCTGCTGATGGACAACAGTGATAAATAGGCCAATTTAAATCGCTAAGCAGCTCAGTAAGCGGATCACAGCACATCTGGTTTGTAATAATATAGTAACAATGGCGCCGCAGAGTGATAATGGCATGCAGTACATGCTGTGGTAAATAGTGCTATAATTTCATGGTATTATTAAATTAACAGGGATGTCATCTTTATTATGCTGAGTGTCTTCAGGGAATGTTGAAACCTGCTCCATGAAGAACAAAACCACCCTGAAAGTGTTGCTAGTACAAGGAGCATCTCTAAATGGTCTCTGGCAGAAACCTGCAGGGACCGCATGTCAAGCTGTATCTCTGACACTAAGAGCAACAGATCTCTTGGTATTTCCTTCTCACTTTCACATTTTCCTTATGTACTGAATCTGTTAAGAGAGAGAAAAAAACTAGGCTAGTCTCCCAGTGCATGGTGCTCCAGAAATATCTGCAGGTGATAACTAGTTGAGGTTTTATAGCAGGTGTCCTGTCACCGTCCCTATTATCTGTGCATCATACCTGTGGGTGGAGGTGGTAATTAACTGCTGCTTTGCCATTTTTAGAACTTTGCCATGACAGCTTTCTCACTATCTCTTTTCTCACCTTTATTTTCACAATTACTGTCACCTACTTCCAGTGTGTCTTTCTGTTCCTTTGTCCCTAGAGCTATGTGTTACTGCATGTTTTCTCCTTCTGTTGCCTTCATATTTAGTGTTTCGTGTAGTTTCCATAACATATCACAGAAATGCAGTCGACAAAGCTTCCTCTCATCTCACATTCTGGTGTGTGTGTGTGTGTGTGTGTGTCTTTGTACTCCTATCATTGTGAGGACAAGTGTGAATTTTAAACCTTTGGAGTGAGGACCATTTTGTAAAGTGAGGACATTTAGGCCGGTCCTCACCATATTTTCATTGAAATGGCTTCTAGAGGCTGTTTCAGAGTGGTCGTCAGAAAGATGCCAATATGGGAAAATTTGTGGAAAAACTTATTGTGTCTGCGATATGCTGGCGACCTGTCCAGGGTGTACCCTACCTCTCGCCCCTAAGTCAGCTGAGATAGGCTCCAGCTCACCCGTGACCCGAGTGAGGAAAAGCGGTATAGAAAATGAATGCATGAACTTATTCTGTGTGTATTTCCTGGATACACACACTTTTTGCTCTCTGCAGCCCCCTATTATCAGTACAGTACTAACCACATAAAGGCCTGTTCAGTCCTGGCACACTATATGTCTGAGGTGCTCTTATCACAAGTGAATGGCTTTAAGCAGGTGTTCTTCTGTTTTCCTTACACTTTACATGACCAACACACTCATTAAACATGCCATTGAATCTAAGCCACCTGTCTACTGTCTTTATAATTTGCTCTCCTCACCTGGCCTATAAAGTCAAATACAGCAGATGTCGACTTTGATGATTCAAATATTACTTTGCTCTTCAGCTGACTTTATATTTCCTTACATACTACTAACTCAGAGTTCATGACATGGCCTTTGGATCCATACCAGGGACTCATTAACTGAATGCATTTCATAGATAAATTAGCAAATAAGGAAAATCAACCATCAGTATATGTTTAGTTTGAAATATGGATAATTAACAACTCAAAGCCCCAGTGCTCTGGACTAACATGTTAAATGGTAGTTTAGAAATCAAGAATGAGACCAAAACTGTCTAGCTACACACTAATCCACAATGGCGCCCATGAAAAAGTACTCACTTCACTAGTC
>OMNW01024983.1:0-13572 GCA_900303245.1 Selene dorsalis
CTGCCATTATACGCTCCTGTGGCGATGCTGGGACAGAGAACTACTGCATAACAGGAGCAATTTAAAAAAAAGTCTTCACATTCATTCTTTTAGACCTAAAATATTAGGAAACTATAGCCCCAGGATGAATCTGCTTCAAACTGCCCTTTAATGGTCTGAGTGAACAGGAGCTTTTTAAGGATATATTTGTCTGGATTACCCTCCCTTTGCTTTTCTATGTTTTTGTAGCAAACAGACCAGAGTGTAGCAGATGGTGGATGAACAATGCACATGTGTTTAATAGCAGAGACCACCCTGCAAAGTGCTGCTACCATCCCTTTTGACATTGATATTCAGGGGAATCTAGGCTTTGACGTCAGGTGAGCAAAATTCTCTGTCGGAACCATGTGGCACCAAATGCCAAGGTTTTAAGGTGGTTTTATGCTGACAACATCATGACATAGAAAACACTGACATTCTGGTTGCGAGAAGCCAACATCTCTAAATATCAATCAACAATCCCATTTAGCCAACCTGTTTTTCATTTCCAGCCAAAATGTAACATCTTTCTAACACTACTGGAGTCAAACGTGACGTCACATTGAGGAGTTGAATGATTCGGTTTAGGCAAAAAAAAGAGTTGGTAAAGTAGACATTGTGCTTTTTGTTGAATGCAGATAAAGTCTATACATGACTTGTTTTGTCCAGTCACTGTTGAAGAACACAACCTTTAAAAATCCTATTTTTGTTATCATGCTTTAGTTTCTACGAGCACAGTGAAATATGTTGTCAGTGACTGTAGGTATTCAGAGTGTTGCTGCATGTTTTACCTTAACCTCCACACAGCCTGCAGGCGTCTGTTATTCTCTGTCGGAGCAAAAAGGAGCATCCATGTAAAATCCAAACAAACAAGCCTTTCAAAGAGTCGCTGGCCGTGTCTGTGTCGTTGTGTAAGAGGATGATGCTGCTGCATCAACATCAGGCTCACTACTCAGTGTGTGAACATGTGCAGAGGGGATGCCAGCTGTTTGGTGGGCACTACAGCTTAGAGAGAGAGAGAGAGAGGGAGAGAGAGAGATAGAGAGAGAGAGAGAAAGAGAGGGGAGAGAGACCCAGGGACAGAGGAAACATACATCTACAATAACACCTGAAACTGTCCATCTGTACCGTTTAGGTTTATGACCGGTTCATCTGTGCTGTGATCAGGATGTCAGCTGACATACATACACACATGCATTAACACATGCGCATAAACATACATGCACACACATACACACACACAGACCTGCATGTCTTTGCATCCGTGAGGATTAAGATCAGGACACATGGATGAAATCTCTGACGAGCCCCTGTTGTCGTTTTAATCTAAGCTTTTGTTGCACGTGATAAAAAACAGGATGAAGAGAATAAAATCTAGTGCTAAATTGAAATTCGAGTCACGTCATAATATAATGACAGAAGGGTAACGTGTTGTGTAGCCCTCATCATCCATGAAAATCCCCTGATCAGACTCTTTTCATGACATGGTATTCAGGGTATTCATTTTTGCCTGCAACTGACCCCTTTAGTCATGTTCACAGAATCCTTTAAACCACAGACTGCTGATATGTGACATTCACACCTGCAGTTTGGCTTATCTGAAATTAACCATTCAGTATGTTTCATCATGGAGGCTCAGAGAAGTTGTGAGAGTGTGTCTTAATTGAGCCAAACAAAACCAGGAATAAATGATGTAGTGACCCATCTCAATGTTTTCATGGCTTCAGTGTGTTTACAGGTGGTCTGAAGCTCCCCTTTGTGTCACAAACACAGGAATATCAACTCGGAGGCACGACGGTTTCGAAGCAGTAAGGTCTGTGGTTTATAAAGACATAATGCTGAGTCGTCTTTGTGTTTATGACACAAACGGGAGCTTCAGACCACCTGTAAACACTCTGAGCACGTCAACTTGAGTCTCGATCCAGACTTTGTTTGGAGCAATTAAAATGTGTGTTTCTATTTTATGTTGCAGTACTTCCACTCCTACACTTCAGAGGCAATAAGGTACTTTCTACTAATACATAATAATTTTAATTATTATTTACTTCAAACATGAAAATTATACACAACGGATAACATAATAAACCTGTTTAATAGGTCACATGTCTGAGTGTCACCAAATAGTGACTCTTCCCTTTAAACTTCTCACATGGTAATTTCAGTAAATGTTGAACTGATCCAATAACTCACTCAAAAATAAAGATTAGAGTAAAGCATTGCCGTTCACATACTGCAGACGTTATGGTAAACAAGTCCTACAAATATTGAGGATTTTACCACAATACCACAGAGGTACACTGATCCTGTGTTCTCTGTCTCCATCTGGTGGTGATTGAGCGTAATTCATGGACTGGAAATGACCTACATCTGTTTTAATGACTCTTTAGGAACAAATTTGATCTTATTATGACCTTACTTGCATGCGATTATGAATTAATATGAACACATACGCAATGGCTTGTGGTTTATCTGACTGACCACATACCTACACCTCACCACTGAACTAAAAGCACCTGGACCACATGTCGCCTCTGAGTCATGGACCATATGTCATCAGTTCCTGGACAACATGTCTCAGTGTCCTGCCTCTAAATCCTGGACCACATTTTTCACCAGGGACCATCCCTGTCCCAGAAACAAGGCGTTAGGTAAACAGGTGATGTGGGACAGTGGGATTGTGGGTGCAGAGAGCTGGAAGGTCAAATTCTCTGCCCTAACCCTGCCTGATAATAAACGTAGGCTATAGATTTATACTATAGCCTATATGTGTACTAGTTGTTGATAGGGAAGCCATCTTTTTGTTGAATAATTGCTTTTAATCTGTGTATTTCATAATGTGATTCAGTTCCTTTTTTGTTTTAGTTTTCTGCTCTTCACCAAAATGTGACCTCTGCTACACTGGGGGACAGTGGGACTAGACTAAAGACCATTCTACCTATTAACCTGTTATTATAACCATTATTGTCGGTGACAATAAACAGGTTATCTGGAGAGCAGTCTTCCCATGACACCTTATGAGCCCAGCAGGCAGCCTTCACCCGGATCCTGCCCCCTGTGGCTGCAGTGAGCCGGACTGGAGGCAGGGGGGTGAAAGTTCACCAGCATGGCTCTCACAGATCAGGTCGCAGTTTGGGAGAGTTGGACACCACGGGCGCTTTAGCTCCAAACTAAAGAAGGACGACAACGGAATACAACAGCATGACGACGGAGAGAGTGTCGGCTGTGAGCGGGGACGGTGAGGGCGACTCGGCTCTGGGACACTACGAAGACGAAGACGACCTGGAGGCGTTTTCAGACGGAGAGCTGGGCAGTGAGGACGGAGGTAGGCGGGGAAGGTCACACTCGAGCAGGGCAGGGAGCAGGGGGGGTGGACGGGACACAGTCACTTCGGTCTATGGCTTACTCTCGGTTGCAGGGACATGGTCCTGGACTGGAGTACGGTACTGCAGCTGCTGCGGCTGATGTGTTCACGGTCTGTGGGTCCGCTCGGAACTTCATGTGCGTCATTTTAGTTTTTCCACACTGACACCCCCTCTCCTTCCTTTCTGGGGCAGTATTACTATTAGTCTATTGTTATATTCACACGAAGAGGTAACATGTTATAGTTAGTGTATAAATTATTTATGCACTTGGTTTAATCCATTTCATCTTTGTTTTGAAAACAACAATTAGTATTTTGAACAATAATCAGTAATAACAGTTTTCAGTACTGCACAGTAGACTGGCCTACATTTAATACTTCTGCTTTTAATTACAAAGCACAAGCAAGTGTCAACAGGTCTGAGCAATATCCACAGTGTAATATCTCAGTGCAGGTCATAAAAGTGGAAAAAACTCAACTGAATCAGATTTGCCTCCATTTCTGTTACAACCAGCTCCGAGGCAGTGGCCTGCTGACCTCTCTGCTGTCTCCACACTCTGTTTACTTGAGCCATTTGCTTGTCATCTCTTTTTTTTCCTCTTGTACATTTTTCTATCTATTGCACATCAAGTGAAGTTGCACAGGATCATTTGACATCCACTCCAGCCAGTATCCCAGACTTCACTATAGGCGTTGGTAGCATGGGATCAGGATGTTTTCCTGGACCTGTCAACATGTCCATTACCTGACAGCTCAGTTGTGAAGTGTTTTCTTCAGTGATTTCTTTACCGCAGTGACTGTTGTAAAAACATGGGGGTTGTTTTGGTTCATGGAGATGGATGATCGGTCCTCTGGATGGATGAATGGATAATCCAGACTGTCATTTGTAGTCTGGAGGCCAACCAAGTAGCTAGGGCATGTGAGGACAGAATATGGACACAGGAAATACATGATTGTAGATGGTTTAAAATCTAGAAAAATAATAACGAATGAACAATTAATTAATTTTTTTAATTTTTTAATTTTCATACTTCACTTTTCCAGGGGATGGGGCCAAGATGTGTAAGTGTAAGCAGCGGTCAGACTATAAGAGTTGTTCTCTTGTAAGTTGATTTGTTAACACTGAAGCTGAGACTTGCAGCAGATGCCTCACAAACAGTGCAGTGGGACCAACGCTGTGAGCTATTCAAGGAGGGGTCATTGAAGGAGAAACATTTAAAAGGTGTAAACTATTGGCGTATAAAGTATATGTTGTTATGAGAGTGTTGTGGGTATCCTATTGTTTTCCAACTGTGACTGAGATTATTGGAATGCATTTACACACTCTAAAGGCCATCTCTGGTTTTTGCACATTTTAAGAGCAAATCCAAAACAACTCAGCCATAGTCTCGTTATCACAGCTGCATTATTTGCTATTCTGTCTGCAATTAGAGGTGACGGCGTATTCTTATCTAAACCCCACTTACCACTTCTGTCTTAAGAAGGCTTCCCTTCTTTGAGAAGGGGCTGTTGAAGGGTTTGTGTCACTTGATGAATACATAATACTTAAAAAATACTTTTTCTTCTGGAGAGAAAGACACATTATTAATTCCAACGTGAAAAAACTGGCCAAGCACAGTGTTGGGGGCGGGGCTATGAGTCCAGCTGTGATTCAACCTGATGGTAACGATGGCAGACAGCTTTCACTTTAAACTGTTTTCTGTGAGTCAGCCGGTTCAAAAGATGCTTCTGCCTATTGATTGACCTTTGGTTTAGGAGATTGTTTCAGCAGCTACGGGAACAAAAAGACACACACAGTGTGCAGTCCTCCTTTTGTTTAGTGAGTCTCTGACATAATTTTCATATCTGAGGGATTCAGTCCTTCACACTGGCAATTTCTGAGGCTTTTCAGTCAGTGATAAACAGCATCTGGTTTTGTTTCTTTTTTCACTGCGGGACAACGCAAAAATCACATTTCCATCGCAGTATTGCACAAGAGATTCTTAAAGAAGTCAAAAAACAAGATAGTGAATGTTCTGTGTTTCCACTGAGTGATAATATGGGAAGAAAGCAGAGTTTTCTCCTCTCATGATGTCACTCTAATTAAACATGACAACAGATTCCCAGCAGACTGCCTTTCTGTTGGAACTGGCTTCCTGAGGCCTGACGCAACAGGAGCAATGACTTGAGTGTGAACAAAGTGTTGTGTGTCAGTTTTGAGAAATATCACTTTGTTCATTACTCAACAACAACCGCCTCATTTGATCACTTTTTTCTTTTTCAAAATTCAAGAGTTTCTCAAATATTTATTTTAATGACTTTAATTTCATTCTTTTTTGAGTGAGCAAATTCAAATTGTACATTAAACAGGCAAATGAAAAAAAAACAAATGTTTTGTTTGAGAGGCACTTCAGTCCTTGAACGTTTATAATGTGACAGAAACAGCAAAGCAGGGTTTAGTAAACGCTTGCAGCTTGTCAGTATTAAATGAATCAGTTGTCACAGATGGAGAATTGAGCATGATGTAAGATTATACCAGCACAATTTGCTACCACCTCCACTGCAGTCAGGACAAGATGTGGATGCAGAGAGGGCAGATGTGCTATGGCAGTGATTCTGCTATAAAAGGTCAGATTTAAACAGTGATAATATGTGAACACGTCACACTGTATATCTTGAATATTGCCACCCCAACATTACTCTGTCATATCATGATAGTATCTAAGGCAACATCACCCTTTTGTGCTGAGCAGTAAATTGAGGCCCTCTACATCCAATCTGTGAACCTGTAAGTGTGTATTGTAGTGGTTTCCCATTGTAGTTTTATCCACCTGATGCATGGTGTTCCTCTCCCTGGTTTGTAGATTTGGGCTTCAGTGATTCCCTGAGTGGAGAGGTCAAACCTCGTATCCTGTTGATGGGCCTGCGGAGGAGTGGAAAGTCCTCCATCCAGAAGGTTGTTTTTCATAAGATGTCCCCCAATGAGACCCTGTTCCTGGAGAGCACCAATAAGATCTGCAGGGAGGACGTCTCCAGCAGCTCCTTTGTCAGCTTCCAGATCTGGGACTTCCCTGGGCAGATCGACTTCTTTGATCCCACCTTTGACTATGAGATGATCTTCAGAGGCACCGGAGCGCTGATATTTGTCATCGACTCACAGGTCAGAACACAGGGTCATGATGTCCTGAAGGATTTGTTATGATCCTGAGAAAGTGGCACTGAATCAATGAATCAGCCACTGAACTAGAAATTGCTTCACATGAAGCATTTGTGGCAGCTGCAAGACCAGGAACGGGATTTTAATTCAAGAGTGGGCTGTGAACTCATCAGCAGGAGCTGACAGATGAGTGCAGATGGTTGGTAGAGAGTCTAATTTAAAAATGGTTAAAGTTACAGGGGGTAAGCTGGTGACGTGGGGGATCAGCCCCTCTGATGACACTCAACTGGGTGCCAATTAGGACTCACTAGACTAGGAAGATGGCTGGGGCAGCTGTGGCCCTAGAAACATATGGATTGATACATTGAATAATGGATACCATTTATCAAACAACGATGGTCAGAAAGGTCTGCTTCCTCAGCTGTGTGAATCTCCTCTCCTCCTGATAGGACGACTACGTGGAGGCTCTGAGCAGACTGCACCTCACCGTGACCCGGGCCTACAAAGTCAATCCAGACATCAACTTTGAGGTGTTCATTCACAAGGTGGACGGCCTGTCCGACGACCATAAGATCGAGAAGCAGAGAGACATTCAAAAACGAGCCAGGGACGACCTCGCAGACGCAGGCCTGGAGCGAATCCACCTGAGGTCGGCTTTACCTGCAGCCACAGATGGTTTTTAAGTTTCACAATGCATGTGGAATTGACACACACTGTCGTACAGGCATGTTTCAAAAATGAACATATCTGCGAACTGCACTGAGAGCTAAATTTATTCACAGAGCACCATTATGATCGAACAGGGTTAATTGGTGACTCTAAATTGCCCATAGGTATACCCCGCCTCTCAGCTGAGATAGGCTCACCCATGACCCTAGTAAGGATAAGCAGTATAGAAAATGAATGAATGAACAACACACAGTAGCAGGTGGACTGATAACAGAAATGCACATCTACATCTACAACAGCATCAACAGATAGTAACTCCTGCACTGTAAAACACCGCACTGGGACGTTGTTTAGCTCAGTGGGTAGAGCTCACTGCATATGCAGCCAGCCCTGTATAGAATCCCAACTCAGGTGGCCCTTTGCTGCATGTCATTCCCCCTCTTTCTGCCTCCCATTTCTCTCTCGAGTATACTATCGATTAAAGGTGAAAAAGCCCCAAAATACACTTAAAAAAAAAAAAAACATCATCTGTGGAATCAGCTCTTCTTAATGAAGTTATGGAAAATTTGCCACTGGGCTCTGGCCCACTAGTGAATTTGTATGCATGCACTGAAGACTCAGCTCCACACATGCCACAACTTTTTGCCCACTTTTGGCTTAGGCAGGGGTTCAGCGGAGTCCGACCCTGGTAGACATCTCCACCTGAATATCTACAGTGGAGCAGCTCACTCTGAGCTTCAGAACTTCTCCTCACAAACCTGTGGTGACACCACAGAGGCCACAGCCTCTTTGGCTTTATTTTCAATCTGTGATTGGGAATCACTGACAGTGTTTGAGAGGTCTGTTTTTTTAGGCAAGTAGAAAATTGTTGAAGAGAAAGTGTCTGTAGTGAAGGTCAGGTGTTATACCTGGGCTAAAACTATCAAACCAAACATAAAAATATACTCATTATGCTCTTGTTTTAAATTTCCCTCTTGAATTGCACTGTTGGAACAGTGATGTTGACTGTATGGATGTAGCTGAGATAAGGTTTCAGTGTAGTTTGTGACTGAGTTGCTGTACTCACTCTGACTCAGGGTCTTCTTCCTGCTCCTGCTGCAGTTTCTATCTGACCAGTATATACGACCACTCCATCTTTGAGGCCTTCAGTAAAGTGGTCCAGAAGCTCATCCCTCAGCTGCCAACGCTGGAGAACCTGCTCAACATCTTCATATCAGTGAGTAAATCTTGCTCATGTAAAGGAACTGGATTCATTTAACATCTGTGGACACTGTAATCGCTTAATTTCTTTTCTACTGTTGTGTTTCATGTGCATGACCTCCTGTACTTTACAAGTCCATCACTAGGTGGTAGTGATGCACAACAGATACAGTGGTTAAACTGCATTAATGCACTTTGTATGAATATATAATTCTGTATATTGTCAGACACAAACGAGAACATACGTTTATTAACAAAAACTAAAGTAATTTATTAAAGTAGCTTATTTACATAACTTATACAAAATTACATGTTGAATCTGTAGGATCAGTAGTGTGAGGGACAATGTGTGCTAATGAGACAATCAAAGTCAAGGGATGCTGCCTATGAAAGAAGAGAGAGACAGACTGAGCAGGTCAGCTGCAGTCACACAACCCAGGTCAACTGCTTACTTGGGGGCCTTCACTCTGCCTGGTTATTGGTTTAGTCAAGTCTGGCTTCAACGTTTTGTATGTGTGTGTGTGATATTTATATTGATATATTTATGTATATATGAATGTATATATTTCCCACACATTAATGAGAAACCAAAGCCTTATAGGTTTTACCAAACAGCCCTTGAGACACATTAATTTTACTTATATCATACGTAATAAAACATTTACAAACCTCTGCTGGCATCATCATTCAGGCAGTACTAGGTCCAACGATTCAAATAGTGTAATTTCCACATGTATTTATTTAAGCGTATCAAGGTTTTCTGTTTGATACAACCTGAGGAGTCTCATCCTCACTGTCACCTCCATGTAAATGAGCTTAAATGCTGAGGAGCTCCAGCTGTGTCTGTTCACAGTTCACTTCATTTATTCTATAGCCTACAGCCTCCAGTCTGACACTTAATACCAATATAAATGATGTATGATTCCGTAGATAGTTATACATAAAGCATAAAACTAGTGGTTTCAATTAAACCCTACTGTATTAAGCCTTTAACTGTGGTTAACACTTATCATATTTACCAGTCCTATCACAACACAGCTATTTTAACAGCTATGTTAAAATAACATAGCAAATTAAGTGCAAACACAAATGTAAATGAACCCAGTAGGATATCCAGCTCAGTGATGGGGTCACACTGTGGCTTCTCACTTGTTCAAACCTCAAACTGATGTGATTCACTCGAATCTCACTTTGATACCAAATATTGTAACACTGGAAAATGAACATTACATTTACATAAAGTCAGAAATGATAACTCATAAAATCAGGGTTGGAATCCTTTGAATAAAGAAGAGAAATTTATAGTGGTGGAGAAGGCTCAGTGTGTCAGCTCTCTCTGCTGTGATCTCTGAGCTGTGATTGTATCTCCAGCTGCTGAGGAAAGCTGCTCTCTGTGGGAGGAGGAGGCCTGCACACACAGATATGAAGCAGCTGCTCTGAAAACAAAGGATGTGTGTATCTAGGTGCCCTGCCCGGGGGGGGGGCAATGAGGACAATATGAAATGCCTCCACAACTTTCCCACCCCAAGGGGTGACCAGGACCATTGCAGAATTAATATATTGGCCAGTCAGATTTGAGAGCAGGCATCAGGGGAGAACACGGTCTAGTTGAGTAGTCAGGACAGAGGACAGACCTCTCTGGGTGACAGGTGGATGATCATAGGCTTGCCACAAAACCAGTATGACCACTGCACTGAAGTGTCAGTTCCGCAAACACTCCACCCCTTTGCCCATTTTTGGATTATCCAATGAGTCAGTGGGTGGAGTCGGACACTGCCAAGATGGCGACAGTGGAGCAGCTCACTCTGAGCTTCATAACCGTTCTTCAGGAACCTGCAGGTCAGGCCATGAGGCTATATCTTTATTTAATCACAGTCTAAGTTATTAATGATCTTATACCTTCATTATCTTCAATGAACAGTTCCTCTGAAGGTCTACAAGTGCTCTTGCCATTTTGTTCATCAGGTATTTGGTCACAGAATATTAAACAAAGCTTTAACTTGATGGTGGATGATGAGGAGTCAGAATTATTATAATTTATTCTGAGGAGGATGGAAAAGAGGGAACCACTTTTCATAACACACTATCCAAGAGTTATTGAGAAAAATTACACATTTTCCACTGAGATCACCTACAGTTACCTCCTTGTGTTTTTCTCCCCTAAATTACAGGAAATATGGACATAATCTCTCCTTCCTTAGTTACAGTCTTAAATCATGTTCAGATGTGCTTTTAATAACATTATTCACAGTCACAGTGTAGTTGCTTACTTGTGCTAAATTTGAAAACGGTACTGAATCATGTTCATGTTAATGGACCTGAAAACATTATGCCTCTGGCCACAGTTGTAGCTAAAATGGAGCAGGATTCACCCTGTGATGAAAATATGGTGATGAGTTGTCAGACCGACCTGTGGTCTGTTTACATGAAGGACGTGTGTTTTGATTCAGGCATGATCTCTGTTTATTCTCCCGGCTCACACATAAGCCTCGATAAATAATAATGGGAGAGACTGTGTAGCTGTGGTCCCCAACTGAGTTGAAAATAATGCAGCAACACTCCATTGTTTTCTCCTCACACAGATTTCCTGCGCTGCTGAGTGTTTAAATGTTGTGATGATGAACTGGTATTCACTCATAGTGACACCTGCTTAAACCATCTTATCATTATAGATTATATTATAGATAAAGATAGAGAGCTGTGAAGCAGAGCTGAGAAAGAAACATTATTATAATTATTCACTGCAGATTTTCAGTGGACTGTCACTGATCTCTGCTGACCTCATATGTGATTTAAGAATCTGTGTGTAAACACAGTTTTTGTTTTATTACCACATCTATTACCTGCATTAACAACCTGACCATCCTCTAAAACTGTCTCCGACAGGGTTGACAGAATAATCTTAAGGTTATATAGTGAACTACGGACCACCGTAGAGGCAGTGTTTGGTTTAAGGATTGCTTCCCTTTATAATACAGTTGATTTAATTATTAATTGCCCTGTTAAATGCGTGTCTAATCATCACAAGTTACTCTCTGCCATTCAGACAGCATTTTTAATTTATATGTGTTGTTCTCTGAAAGAATTAAGCAGCTGAGCTGACAGTCCCTCAAGAGAAGTTGGTATTTAAGATTTAGAGCCAGACTCATGTACTTGAATGAATTTGAATAATATTTTTAACAACACTGGAAGCCACTAAGAGAGCATGCTCTAGTATTAGGTATGAACAATGTGATTAAGAAGCCAGAGTGTTTAAATGTCTCTCTATCTATGTTCAGTTTCTATTTAAAAAAGAACTACACATTCAGTTTCCACGTCTGTGTATTTAAAAGATGTAGAAGGTAAACACAGTAACTTCTGCCACAGGGGTTATAAAATCAAAACAACCACAAATGATAATGGGAGTTGTTGTCTCCACCACCGCTGCAACGCCTCCTACTTTGGATTCCTGCAGTGTCAATAGTTCATGAGTTTTATACCTGGAGCTGAATGATCCACACAGAAATAATGAGATCGCAGGTAGGCTACAAGCAGCTGAAATGAGTTTCCGCTGCAGAGTGTCTGGGCTCAGCCTTAAAGTCAGGGTGAGGGGCTTTGACATTTAGTGAGAGCATGGAGCAAAGAAGTTGCTCATTCATGTCGAGCTGGTTTAGGTGTCTGGTGAGGATCCTCCTGAGTGACTCCCATTGCAGGATTTATAGGAATGTCCAACAGGTAGGAGACTCTGGGGTAGAGATGCTGAACAAATTATACATCTCCACTGGTCTAAGAAAACCTCAGGAGCCTTCAGGAGGAGCTGGAAAACATTGCTGCTGGAAAATGTTACTGAGGAGAGGGAGGTTTGAACTACGTTGCTTAACCTGTTACCACAGTAACCAAACTACTTGTTGGAATAATGGATGGATGGATGCAACTCTTTTATGCCTGTTTCCAAGATGATCTGTCTTTGAGTGGGGGTTTAATGTGGGGATTGTACACTCTCAATTAGTGGTCACCTGAGGTTGTCATGGTAACATTCATGACATATAATGAGGTCTCACTATCTTTTTTTGTTGTCTCTGCCTCTGTTTCAGAACTCGGGTATTGAGAAGGCCTTCCTGTTTGATGTGGTCAGTAAGATTTACATCGCCACAGACAGCAGCCCAGTGGACATGCAGACGTATGAGCTGTGCTGTGACATGATCGATGTGGTCATCGACATCTCCTGCATCTATGGGTCAGTAGATACTAGTCACTTTTTTTCAGCTGCTCTATTCATATTGGTCATAGTTTCTGTTTCATGTGTAGATAAAAATGAAAGCATTAATATTAGTGTACAAATCAAAGCTTCATGGATGGTCTTGTAACTCTTTGGACACATGCTGCGTTTCAGTCAAGTCATGATAATCACTAGAAATCATTAAGAAAGGCTCATAAAAATTTACTACATATACCCATAAACTTTATATTCACATTGTTTTTTCTTTTTTCTTCTTTTAAAAGTAATTTCTGGCTGTGACTCCAAAACAGTAATGTCTGTGGTTGGAGAGGTGGCAGTGATTTGCGTCTGGGATATGTGATAGGAGGAGGTTTTACTGAAAAGAATATTTAAAAATAAAAGTTCATTTCAGCCTGAACTTTAAGGTCTTGTGAAACATAAACTCACAAAACACTGTTTCTAATCCAATTACACAATCTTTTTGCATCTTTGCCTCTTACATTTCTCAAAGGGTAGGATAGTTAGCCAATTAGGGTAAACCAAAGGGAGCCATATATTCACCAATCTGCAGCTCCTCTTGGCTTTACTCGACATTAGAGAGAGTTATTCTGCTCATTGTTTTCCAACCCGCAACTTCCCTGTTCTGGCTCACCGTGGTCTTAGTGTCACATTTGGCTGCAGCAGCAGAGAAAAAGTCCTAAAAAGCCACACTCCACTAGCTGCTCACAGCCAGCGAGCAGCTGACGACCACTGAGGAGAATTTAGCAGCTGAAGAGCCAGGGCACAGCGCTCAAAGAGTGGGAACACTGGTCAGAAACATGACTCCAGATGAAGGGAAATGATGCTCTACTACTGTTCCAACCAGGTCACCATAACAACTTAAAAGGTGATGTGTCATGTCTCTTGTTCAAAATCAGTGGCCAAAAATATGCCAAAAATATGGAATCTGAAAAATTCTGCTTTTGATAAATAATCCAAAAAAAGACCTTC
>OMNW01024986.1:0-23269 GCA_900303245.1 Selene dorsalis
TTTGTGTTTCTGTGTGAGTTGTCCCTTTGGAACAAATATAAAAGTTTTTGTTGACATGAAGGGACTCCTCTTTTTTAAATGCCAGTCAGACAATCAGATGTCACTTATTCACTCTGTTTGGAAATACTAAAAGAATCTTAGTCGAACGCTGGAGACTTTTAATGTGGCACAGTTTATCAAAAATAAACCTAAATCTAGATCTGAATTTTTATTTAATGGGTATGAAATTGTATTTGAAGATAGATGAATGTGTGTGAATGTGTGATGAAGGTGATGAAGGTGAGTCAGTGGCAACGTTAATAGTTTCATCACTACTCACCACACAGCTAGTCTGAATACAGTCAATAGTAAATTTAAGTAAATAATATTAACAATAAAAAACATGGAATCAAGAGTAAATAAACAATGAGATGTAGTAAATGTTGGACGCAACTTAAAAATCTGACTTTGGTGATTTAAACCTATATAGCATTATGTTTTATGACTTACCTGTTTGGTTTGTTTGTTTGTTTTGTAGGTAAAACATATTCTGCCTAAAAACAAGAATGGCTGTTAAAACTCTGCTGCACAA
The DNA here is from genome assembly GCA_900303245.1 of Selene dorsalis. NCBI lineage: Eukaryota > Metazoa > Chordata > Actinopteri > Carangiformes > Carangidae > Selene > Selene dorsalis. The sequence continues at coordinate 572 of OMNW01024986.1, forward strand.
TACTTCAATATGTGAGTGGAAATACTTTTCAACTCTCCTCATTTCAAAGGTCACAGATCAAAGTTGTCCAGCTCTTTGTCAGTGCAGCTGCACCATGTCCATGACATGAGTTAGTGTTGGCTTTGAGTGTAACAGGTACAACTTTAATTCTTTTCCACCTGTGAAGCAATGTATAGTTTCTAAAAAAGAAAAACTACGAGTGCAGAGTTGGAAACAACCTCAACAGTCCCAGCGTGCCTGTGTGTGCGCTCTCCATCACTCCTCTGGCTAACAAAGACTGACGCACTCTCACTGCTGCTCAACACGAACACGATTCCTGTGATTTGCTGGTTTAATTTAGAATTCCTTTATCCAGGATCCAGAGGACTGGCTATATGAAATATGAATTGAGCAAAACAGTTTCTATGGAAACCACTCTCACCCACAGCTCCCCTTTAGCCCCCTCATGGCTCCCTCCCTCTCTCTACCTCTCTGCTCTCCCTCCTTCTAAATTATAGAGCAATTGGGGTGCTTCTTTTCAAAATGTCTTCCCCTGAATAGGGACGTGGGTCTATATGACAGTTCCACAGAGGAGGAATAAGGGGGCGGCTGGAGATACGGTACAGTATGTGGCAGCGGCGGTGAGGTAAACAGCAAAGACAAACTTTGAGAGCAGACAGAGCTCATGAGGGCAACACACGCACACACACACACACTAATGACGCTTCAGGAGGAAGTCTGTTTCAGCACCAGTTTAGCATTACGTTTCAAGGACTCATGAGGACGGACATGAAAGATGTGTGCAGCATACGGGTCAGTCAACCTGAACACAAAACCCAGAGCACAGAAATGTGATGATGTTGTTTCTGGAAGTGTTGCGCAGCTGAAATGCTGTGATAGGAGCTTCTCTTTGTCCAGACCCTGAATACACTTTGAAGAGACGACTTAAAATCTGTCTATTTTTACTCCTAACCACAGCGCACACATCAGAGAACGTGTCTTTGTAGCTGCACACAGCCCGAAATGGAGGAAAATTTACCATGTCTGCCGGCTTCCCAGTGGATAAAAGCATCTCTGTTACTGATGAATGAGCTTTTGATATCAATCCAAACTATGTAAAAGACATCGGAGAGCCTTAAATATTCCTTAGATTATAGATGTTGAAATGCCCTGGAAAGTTGTGATAATGCACAAGCTTTGAAGGGAATGGTTAATTAGTACTTTGCACGATTGTCAAAATAATTATACCTATTAATTACCCCATGCCTCATTTTTAAAGATAATCACAGCCTTCACCCACTGTAGTGTCAGTCCCCACAGCTGGGAGGAGTCTTATCCATAGAGTGTCAGTGGCTTTGGAAAGAATCAGAAACTGAATGACCTGGTATCATTACAATAAGAAAAAGAAAGAATATGGGCTGTGTAAGATCGAGGGTTGCGTGCGCACACACACAGAGTGATCAGTGACAGTCACACAGTCCAGCATCTAGGCAGGAGATGACCAGGCAGACCGACTCCTCGGGGCAGACCGGACTGTGTGTATGTATTAATAGCTTCTAATCGGGCCTGGGTGTCAGATTAGTTCCCATAACCTTTTGCTCAGCACACCCTCATTACAGCAGCCTCTGTATGGGTCAGCTCAGTCCAGAGGATGTCCTCTACTGTACATTTTCTGCTCTCTGCCCGGTACTTCTCTCACATAACTCAACCTCAGGAGAATTAATAATTACATGTTATATGTAGGCTACACGGTCAAACTTCTTCATTGTTTATGACTTTGAAAAACACAAAAAGAAAAACATGAACATGAACCTAGTGACACATACAGGGACGAGGCTATATGCTGGATGCTTCAGGGGTGTATGAAGATGCTGTGTGCTCTCTGCTGGTGTGCGGTGCCCCCTCACTTCTCTGCACCACCATGGATGCACTCTAAGTAGGCTGAAAGCGTTTCCTCTGTAATCTCAGGTTCCCTGTGCTGATTTTACTGCATCAAATATGAGAGTAGGATGTAGAGGAGCAGGATGTGTGTGCAAAGCCAGAATTCAGCTGCAATTTGTAGATTAGGCTACTGTGAGAGGGAGGACGAATGAGGAGGTGGAGGCGGTGGGATTTGATGGGAAGGGAGACGCCCAGTGATGAGAAATGGACAGTGAGTTGTTTGAGGATTTTGTCAGTGATTCAGAAAAGCAGAATTAGGAAGAAAGAGAGGTAGGTGGAGGGGAAACGTTAGGAAACGGTTAAGACAGAGAGGGTGGAGAGTATTTTAAAACACTGAAAAGCACCAGCACAATTGTGCCACATTAAAAGTCTCCAGCATTCAACTCAGATTCTTTTAGTATTTCCAAACAGAGTGAATAAGTGACATCTGATTGTCTGACTGGCATTTAAAAAAGAGGAGTCCCTTCATTTCAACAAAATCTTTTATATTCGTTCCAAAGGGACAACTCACTCAGAAACACAAACAGCTTGTCACACAGCTCGACAAGACTTGAACCAACCCTCCCGGTGTGAGAATGATGTTTTGTAATTAGTGTTTTACACACAGTTATTCATTATCGACTGTGAAACACAATTGCCAAAGCAACACACTAATTTCATCTGCTTGGATCATCTCAACACAGTTTTATAACTTCAGTACAGTCATGCATCTACAACAAGTCTGTATTAGACAGACAGACAGAGAGACAGACAGAGAGACAGATAGATAGATAGATAGATAGATAGATAGATAGATAGATAGATAGATAGATAGATAGATAGATAGATAGATAGATAGATAGATAGATAGATTATTGCCTGCAGCCTATCGCCATCTGCTGTTTTGTAAGGGCAGTTCTTGAGGGTTGCCCTGCAGACCAAAGCATATCCAACCACTCCTCCACTTAGCATCAAGTTAGCTCAAGAAAATTACGCGACGTCGGATGTGAAGGGATTTTGCCTTCAAAATAAAACGCCGTCGTCTTCTAACGAATTCCCCGACGGAAGAACCCGCTGTTAAAGACACGTTGAACTAAAAACAGGTGACACTGGTACGTTTTGTGGACATGACATTGTTTTTCTTATGGGTAAACGACGAACGGATGAGAGCGTGTTGACTCATGTAAGTTTTACTTTGAAAATCAAGAACCGGAAAATGTCGCGTCGGTTTGATCCGGGTTGGCTTGACGTTGGTTCCTGGTGTCTAAACTGTCAGCCACGTCACCTCCTCTGAGTCAACTTTCCTCCGTCTGTCCACCGGGGTCGTGAGCTGTGTAAATACACGTCTTACCTGTCCGCCCGCTCGCTGTTTGACACGGAGCCGGAGAGCCGTGGGGCAGCGTGGGAGTCCGCTCAGCTGCTCACCTCGTCTCGTTCCTCTGTTTTTGTGTCTGAGTCGCCTGGAGTTTGTGTGTGTGAAGCTGACCAACTCCTGCCTGTCTCCTCCTGAGGACGTGTGAGGCCCGAGAGCTGCTGCACTGAGGCCTTGTTTTGTTTTGTTTTAGTTTTTTTTGCCCAAGAGGAACATAAACAACATGAATATCTTTCGTCTGGCGGGCGACGTGTCTCACCTGGTGGCTATCATCATCCTCCTGTTGAAGATATGGAGGAGCAAATCCTGTGCTGGTAGGCTGGCACCACTGCACTTTGACTGTTGTGACTGCCTGTGTAATGGTGTGCATGCAGCAGCTCAGTATAGAAACACATACAGATACAGCAGGGGCTCTGTATTCACGCACATGTTGTACTTGCCAGTTAAACGTCATATAGGAGGAAGAGTGATTGTATAATGCTGAGCAGTTCTGCAGGAGTGTGAGCTACGTGGCAACGTTAGCAAAGCAATCTGCTGCCTGCTCCACCTATGGTACATCATCAGCCTGCTCCTTCCCATCAGACTTCACAGAAAATGACCAGTCCTGAGGCTTAGCCAATAATAATAACTTTATTTATACAGCACCTTTAAAAACACAAGTTTACAAAGTGCTTGACAAAACAACATATGAGAGACAAGTCGCAAACAAGTGCCATAAAACTAAAAGAGATGGACCGCCCAAGCAATACAGCACCACAGGCAATACAAGAACCTAACAACATACTGAGACCAGGAGGGCTCAAATTAAAAAGCAAGATGCAGTTTATTAGATAAAATCAGTAATAGTGGGGTATACATGATAAAAGGAGATAAGATGAGATATAAGATAAGAAAAGATGGGATTAGAGACTTAGAACAGAAGAAGGCTTAAAAATAAAACTAAGGATCTGAGTAAAACTGTGAGATAAAATAGGGCAATAGTGAAGGGGCGTGACAGTATTTAAACAATGCATCTCTCAGCTGCTATGACATTTTAATTTTCCATTCAGTAATTCATGATACCATCTATCCGTCTGAATGTTTTTTGGGGTTTTTTTAGGCATCTCTGGGAAATCTCAGGTGCTGTTCGCACTTGTCTTCACCACCAGGTACCTTGACCTGTTCACAGCCTTCATTTCAGCATACAACACAATCATGAAGGTAAGTATGCAACTGAACACACCCATGCATGTTAGAACAGCATGCACGTCCCCGTGTCACTGTGCTTTTGTGGATGTTCAAGACCAATAATCAGCCCTTGACGCTGGTCTCAGGTGGTGTTCCTGGCCATGTCCTACGCTACCGTCTACCTGATCTACATGCGCTTCAGGAACTCGTACGACTCGGAGAGCGACACCTTCCGTGTGGAGTTCCTGTTGGTGCCAGTCATTGGACTGTCCTTCCTGGAGAACTATGCCTTCACCCCAATGGAGGTAAACAACCACCCAAACAGGGGGGGACACAGAGCACTTAAGTTTGCAGCTGGAGTAATGAATTATTAGTTCATGTTTTACTTTTTAGTTTTATATGTACATCTAGGTTACCTCATTGAAACACAGCCTCTCACATTTCTCAACATTTCCATTAGAAACTCACTTGTTTCCCTCCACCCAGATCCTTTGGACCTTCTCCATCTTCCTGGAGGCTGTGGCCATAATGCCACAACTCTTCATGATCACAAAGACTGGTGAGGCTGAGTCCATCACCACCCACTACCTTTTCTTCCTGGGCCTCTACCGAGCCCTCTACATAGGCAACTGGGTGTGGCGTTACCACACCGAGGGCTTCTATGACCAGATCGCTGTGGTGTCCGGCGTCGTGCAGACCATTTTCTACTGTGACTTCTTCTACCTTTACATCACAAGGGGTGAGTATAGACTGTTGCAACAGGAGATGATTCAGCTCAGCAAATATTAGCCGACTGCGACGCCTTAAGATCAGTGGAAGAGCACTAGAAGTCACCACCTCAACTTTCTATAAAATAATTCATCAGTAGTCACATTGTTGTTATATTTATAGTCCTTATGTATAGAGCAGCGATTCACAAAACAGAACAAATTCTGACTCTTCATGGGAAATTGAAACCAGGCAAAAGTAGGTCAAGCTTTTGTCTTTTGTAGCCAAAAATGTCTAAACCAATTTTTTCGAATGATAGAAAGCAAAAAGTGAAGGGAAACTTTATTGAGTCTGTTTATTGAGCATCATCATGGTGAACAAAACTGCAAACAAAGCCTGATATATAGTGTGATACTAAGTGCCCACGCTCGCACCACTGAATATAAGTGATTGCTGATGCCTGACAAAGAGCAGAAACATAAATACTACAGGGTTGCATTCTCTGCTTCAAATTAAAAATGTCTATGGAAATAACAAAGAATGACAAAGCAGATCTTTGGAGAGAGACTTTTATCGCCCCCAGCTTGAGTTATTGCATAACCTTTTGAGAATGAGAACACACAACAAAGTGCACACGGCCAACACAGACTGAAGCTAGATTTAGTGTGTGTGGCAAATGTTAAGTATTTTTCCTTGATGAATGTGTCATTGGTGATAAAAAATTACTACACAGCTGATTCAGTTATGAACTAATCATACATCTTGGCCGTGTGTTGCTTGCACTGAAAGCATTGTGGTAAGAGTCTATTGTGTATCGTGAGGTTAAATAAACTTAAATCCTGCTTTTCCAGTAGAGGAGGATGAATGTCCTGCTGGTGAGGTGACAGGGAGAAGTGTTTGTAATCGGCTCAGCTGGCGAACGCAGGAGAGGAAGGAGGAGGAAAATGTTGTGTTGTCGAAATCCCACACTCCTCTCACCCCTGGCGTGTTGTCCCTCTCTGTGCCCCCCCCCCGCCTGCCCGCAGTGGTTCGAGGTAAAGCGAAGATGAGCCTGCCGATGCCCATTTAAAGGAGACGTCTGCGCCGTGCAGCCGCCCACCTGTGCCTGCTACAGCTCAGCGCATGAACACAGACCTTGCCCACCAACTGTATGTGTAATCAGCAACGGGACTGACGGTCTGACATCATTCTGTAGACCAAAATGAGGGCACCTCTACAAAATTGTATTTCTATCCGACTGGTAGCTTGTGTGTGAGTCGGTGTGTCTGCGAGTGTGCGTATACGTATGTATGCACACATGCTACGTTGTGTTCAGACGTTTGTGATGTGTGTTTGGATTTTTTTTTTTCTTCATAAAAAGCAAACTTTACACTTGATGTTCATGTGGAACTTAATTTTAGACAAGCGTGTCACACTATTGAAACTTTATTTGTCCTTACTGTCCCACACGGTCACTCCACAGATCTGTACCTGAGGTTGGTTGAAGCATTGGTGTCCAGCTCAGAGTCACACTGTCGGACTATGTGCAGATTTAGTTGTCACACAGCAACAGTGTTTCCTGTGTTACAGCTATAAGAGTCCTCTGACTTTCATATGAATGGTTCCTACACTTCATCCAAACTCAGGCTTACCCAGTCACTCACAGTAAAGACAAATATTGTTGTGTTTGTAAATTTATACTCTATAATCTTCCACAGAGTGTCTTCCTATCCTCGAATGTTAGACCCTACCTGAGCTTACTGTATTATGTTCAAACATTACTTTTCCTTATTGCCAAGTATGTTAATTTTTCCTATCTCTTCTCCATTGTTGTCTTTTTGTATGTCAGTGTATTTCTTCATGGGAGAAAAAAGGGCCAAACACTTGTACATGTCATAAATTGAAGCCAAAGATGGAACAGACAGCTGCTGGAAGGTTTCAGTGAAACAAATGTTTTTGTCTTTTCTGGGGTCGTCGCCCCAGATGAGCTGTCTTATTGTGTCAGAGTACAGAAAAAGGGATTTGAGGATTTTGAAGTTGTGTAAAAGCTTAGATTGACAACAATACTCTAAACGTTACTGGTAGAAAGTTTAATTGCACACCTTTTTTTTTTTTTTTATGATGTTACTTTTTATTATAACATGTGACTTCTCTTAATTCAGAAGTGTGTGTGTTTTTTTTGTTTGTTTTTTTTACAGTCCACACACACGCACATACAAAAATACATAAATACATGCATTCATAATGAATAGTATGGTCTGGAAGTGCTGGTGCAGTGGCTCACTGTGAAACAAAGACTGATTGGATGAGAGGATGTGTGAGGCAAAGTGGAAAAAGTGAATTCTTCTTTTACACATTATCACTTCTATGTCCTTGAATCTTGTCCTTCAGTGCCGTCAAGTTTCCGTTAGTGCAGGAATGTTTTTCGGTGTTTGTATAGCACTTTACTTCCCTCTCTCACAGCCCCTCCCACCGCTTTAGCAGCAGAGGTGATGGATAGCGGAGACGCAGCCAGAGCTGCTGCCTTCTCCATCACCTTCACCTTCTTTACAGCTTTCCCTTTGCCTTTGTCCTTCCCCACGATCCCTGCTCCCTCTGCAGCACCTTTCCCCAGCGCGGTCACCAGCTCGCACCAGAAAAGCCTCTCGGCCCTCTTTCTAGCCTCTTCCTCCTCCCTCTTCCTCTCCTCCTCCTCCCTCTTGCTCATCACCTCCACTCCCTGCTCCTCTCTGTCTTTGGCTTCTTTGCGAGGGGACTCCACCTTTAGTGCTTTCTCTCCCAGAATCCTCTCTCGTGCCTCCCTGATGGCTGTCTCTGCCTCCTTAAACATCTCATTGCTATAGCAACTGCCTCCATTGTCTGCCAATATCTTGTCCACCTTCTTGAGAAGCTCTGAGACCTGTTGTGTGCACTCTTGGGTCTTGCCCTGTTCACTGTTATCAAAGATGTGATACCCGCCGTGGCAGGTGTTGACAAACTCCAGCAGCTCATGACTCTCCTCCAGGAAGTCCTTGATGCATTTGCCCTGCAGCTGATCCCCCCAGGTGAACAGCATCACGATAAACCTGGTGGCCCCGGACCCAAATGTTGCCTTGATCCACTCAATCCTCAGAGGTTCAGCCTCTGCTTCAGGGAGTGACGCTTCACAGGCTGTGACAGACATACAGCTACAGTGAATACATGTTATCATCTTATATATATTTCACTTATTCATGGGCATCAAGATGAAAAATCCCATTTGGGCTTGTTTATATTTCATATTTACTCTCTGCATATTAGCACATAGTAGGCCTGCATAATTTTAGTGCTAATCTCAAGACAAACTTAGTGTGTGGTCGACATACCTGCATGTGACGCAGCATTTTCAGATGATGACATCCTAACAGAGATGCTGTGGTGAAGTCTTTGACCTGCCGGTAATCAGAGGACCGGTTTCCGTTTGTTTTCCCTGAGACTCGGATTTCCTCCTGCGTTTAACTGCCACTTCATTCCCACCAAACCAGAGGGATCAGTGCAGACAGAGACGGTGCAGCAGCAGCAGCAGCAGCAGAGATGCTCGACACCGCCACCGTGACGCCGGGTTAAAAACCTGCAGTAACAACAGCCAGGTAAAGTTGTCACGTGGTGGGGGCAGGTGCTCTCAGCAGAAAACACCCTCAAATAATACACTGACCTACAATGCACGTGTTGCTCTTGTATTTGTAATAATCACACATTGATGAGTTGCACATGAGTCTCATGTCAAGAAGGATCCGGTGTTGCGGTTCGTCGCTGTGGCCACTGGGGGGCAGGATCAACTAGCCTAATAATAGTCACTCAGCCAAACCTAAACTGCACAGTCCTGTGTTGAATTAAAATGAAAGGATCAGTTTAATTTTTTAATCTATAGTAAATACACAACTAACCAGATTTAACCACTATGAACCAGTGGAGTCACACTTGGGCCTATTAGTATCAGCAGCAGTAATGATTAACTGAAAATCTGAATTTTAATGTCAGAAAAGAGGTAACAAGGTTTTTTTTCCTAATCAGAAATTATTTGATGTTTGGCTTCGAATTTTAATACATCCCTTTATCATATTAAAGTGTTCACAGAGTATATCTATAGGCTTCTAATTGCTAACACAACTGTGAATACACTCAACAGATTGATCAACTAGATTACCATGTTATACCTCAGTCTCCAAAATAGATGGCCACACGTTTTTTTTTTCATCATTAGGAGACGTGATTAACATGACAATGAATGAGTGAAAGGTTCTTCCGTTGATTAATATGCTTCATCTCACACAGAGATGTCCATGAAGCACAGTCTGCTCACACACACACAGTTCTGCACAAGTCTAATCAATTAAAATAAATGAAAACACCTGTGTGAACATACACACTGTGGTGACTCGTGCATGGTCTGTAAAACTAAAAGGTTACAGCCACTGATTTGTTCCTTTTACCTTTAACAGAGGGAAGAAAATAATATTCTAAAGCACTATTTTTTTTAAACAACATTACTTTGGCCAATTAAAAACCACTTAACAGATTGATACATATATTGCCCTTCAGAGAATGTGGCTGTCCACTTGTTTATAGTGTTCATTGTAACTCTTGTATGCCTACCAAAAATGAATCCTTCCTAATAATGTGAACATGATGCAATAGAAACAGCCACATGGGCTTCTGTTAAAAGGCTCTAACCTGCCAAGAAAATCAGTTTATTCTATTTAGCTCTATTCAGTTGTTTGGCTCTGTAACTACACTATAGCAGAGGTTCAACAAAGAAAACCATCTCCCTCTACCACCTGTCACACGGGGCTAATATTCATCCATAGTTTTGTCCAATAGGATTAGTCTGTATTGTTCCTGTGCTTCTTGTGCATTATTCAAACATACAGTGCAGAGGCAACAATATAGGGCCAAATTCAGTGCAAACCTTAAAACTTTGATCAAGGTTAATGTCAAACAACATGCAACAGACGTTTGAGGAAAAAAAAGAATCCAAATTCAAAGTAAATAATCACGATTTGCACAAAAATTTAATGGGTTCTTCCCTTGCCCATCCCTCATCCCTCTACCAAGTTCTGTGCAAATCGGTTCAGTACTTTATGAGTGATCCAGCTAACAGACAAACCAATAGAGAAACAGAGACAGGTGAAAACATAACAGGTAGAGCTAATTACTTATTACTTGCCTGAATTTGAATAGCTTGTGTGCCCTTTAACAAACTGAGATCAAGCATACATTTTTAGACTGTGTACTTTACTAAGTAGATAGATGTGGGCAGACTAATTAAATCTTTGAGTATTTTTTTTAACCTGCATTTCAACAGACCTTTGTGGTGAGGGATTTGTGAGAAAAACTGAAGAAACTTTCAGCAGTAAACTTTAGCTGAATTGGACCTTGGATAAAGACACTGGTCAAAACAGGATAACAGGTACAACTGAGAGTAACTGCTGTATAATAAACAGGATTAAAAATCTCACGACTGCTTTGTTATTCAATACCACAAGGTCACAGAGGCAAATAAAAGAGAACCACAGTAACAGCTTCTCTTCTCATCCAATTTTCTGAATTGTATGCATTTAATGATTTTACCAGCTCCAACAAGCAGCAGTTTAGTTTTTACGCCGTAGTGAGTGATTGATTTTCAAGTAATAAAAACTGGTACTTAAACTTCATGCACATAAGATGCTCTACTGGACTGAATATTAGAAAAGAAAAACAACTATAGGTCCAGATATGTGCAAACCACTTGAACTAGTCTAGTGCTGTCATCTTTCTTTTAATTTTCTACATCCACTCTTAGATCAGCTACAATTATTCCTTGGATGAAGATGTTACTTGAATTTTCCCCTGCAACAGCTGGTAGAAACTCTGCCTGACACTGATAAAAAGTCTGGGATTAAGGACTAAATCATTCTAATCTTAAATTTTCTCCATGAAATCAACTGTGTGCAACCCACTGAGTTTTTAAGTAAATATCAGGATGAGCTGGTGGAGGGTCTGTCCCATTCCACCTGGTTTCTCACTGGAAGGCACGCTCCCTTGCCAGGAGTCTGCTGAGTCTCTGTGTCCTCTGGAGGAAAATCCCAGCTCAGAGCAGAGACACCTTCACCATCTCCACTCAACATGGCATGAGAAACCGACACGTCTTGTCCTTTCAACACCGTGTCTTCACTGTGTGCCTCTCTCACGTTGCTGTTGTTATGGTGCACGTTGGGTTGTGAGAGATCAGCTCCACTGATCAAGTCTGAATTCCCTAAGTCAAAGAAGTTGTTGTTTTCACCAATCCCCAGTCCAAAGGTCTCGAGCATATCCATTACTGATGGTGTGGGTGGGGCACTGGGGATCTCCTCCTCGATAAGACTCAGTGTGGGCAAGATGTCCGCCAGCTCTGCCATCTCCATCGGTTGGATTACCTCAGTGATGCTGGGGGGAAAGTCCTGTTCCCCACTGTAGGACTCCTCTGTGTCCAGAACTGTATACCCTACCTCCAGCTGTGTAATGGCAGCAGGCTCTAGTCCAGAGCTTGCACATCCCAATTCAGACTGTCCAATGCAATCTACAGCTGGTTGGGCGTTGAGGTCCACTGGATACCCTCCCTTTGTCACGCCCTCCATCAACACCAGTGCAGCCTCTTCAGGGACGACCATGATTCCTGCCGGAGTGGAGACCTCAGCCGTGACAACATTTGGTGGAGTGCCACTGTCGAAGCTCTCTGAAATGGAGGTGAGAAAATGAAAAGTAGTTCAGAGAGACAGGCTGAAATCTTAATTGTTCATATATAACATCATTCAGACTAAAGCTAATTAATCTACAGCTGCTTGTCACAACATTAATTATTTTGACAGAACAACGGTGACGGTTTCTCATGTAAATGGTGTCGACCCAACTGTTCTCTGGATTGGACGTCAATTTTCCCTCTAGCAACTTCAATGTTGGACACATCTTCTGTTGTTTGGCCAAATATATATTCAACAGCTGTTTCCGATGCTTCAGGGAAGCTGCACCATATGGCACTTATGGTTCACACCATATGGTGATGAAAGATATGCAAATTCAAGGTAGCTTTAGTTGGCATCACTTGATATTCACTACAGCTCCCTGTGATCCAGCATGACATTTAAAATATCCATGGAAAACATGACGTGTCAGTAAGAATAGTCGATAAAGTTTTGTAGAGGTGAAGCTGTTGGTAACTGTAGACTGTTTGTGTTATTTAGCTGTGACATTTATTTATACTTCCTGCCTCAGTCTTTAAAATGGCACAAGAATATAAGAAAAGACTTGAAAGCTGGTCTCCATCCACATGCTTACTGTACCTGTGATGGCTCTCTGCGCTTGTGTTCGCCTGGGCCATGTCAGTCTTGCGGTCAAACTCTCCTCCTCTTCCTCACCATCAGGACGGGGCGGAGGGTCTCCTCCCATCACCAGACCCAGAGGTACCGCCCCCACCCACTGCTTGGACCGAACACACTGCAGACAGTCCATAATCCAGCGGGCGTCCCTCCACACCACATCCAGACGCTAAAGGCAGCAGTGAAACAGTTAAATTAGTTGCAGCAAACGTGTTCCTGAAGATACGTCTTTAGGTGAAATATAACATAAATACAATATTACTGGTGGGACACTTTAATCAAACACATTGATGGGTGACTCCAAGCCTTTATCTCTTATTCATTTCCCTCATTAAACCTATATTAACCAAAGTAGAAGAGATGTAGAGAGAGAAAAGCAGGCAAAAGCTTGAAGATTACAATGACGTGGAGTTTGCAACAGCAGCTGTGACTTTGCATCAGTTGTTCTGCTTCTAATAATCTTACATGAGAAAGCTCGGAGATGTGGTTCAGCCTCTCTCGGGCTTCCTGCACCTCCTTGGTGTCCAGCGCCTCCCGCAGAGCCTGCTGGGCCAGATGAGTGTCCAGCTCCAGCCTCACCCAGGCCTGACAATACTGGGCCAGGAAGTCCCGTTCATAGGTCCAGAAGTGTACTGCAGGATGAGCCAGAGTTTAGAGGGGAGACAAATCGCTACATCAAAGCTGAGAGAAAAAGCGCCAGAACTCATTAACGCATTTTATCATACCTTTACCTGAGGGAATTTTCAAGAGGGGTCAAAAGGCAAGACGGATTTAAACTACAGTCACAACAAATCCTGAAGTGTGGTAAGACACAGGATCAAACACTAATTAGATTAAAAAAAGACAATAACAGTGACTCATCTTCAAAAGAACAAAACATCAGATACTGCACATCACAGCGAGGCTTATGCATATTACACCTTCCAGCCAAACTGTAGTTAATATCCACCCATTGTTTTTTTTTTTTTTCTAAAGCTATCATCTTAAATCTTTATATAAGTCTTTGCTTTAGTTGCTTTGAAGATGAGACATTTATCGACATTTAAATAGCCTCCATTACTCTGTTCTTCTGTGATCCTTGTGTTTCTCTTTCTGTTTTTTTTTGTTTTTTTGCTTGAAAAGTGCCTCAGGTTTCCTTTCTATTTTCCGTAAAAGGCTACTCTTCCAGGTGTTTTGTCTTAACCTTGGGGTCCACAGTAAGTTTGATGGATTTTATCAGCAGGAATCACAACTTTTTTGATGCTTTTTGCCGTTGGCATCTGAGGTCCCTGCTTAAAAAACACTGCTGCTCGCCGTTGTTGTAAGATGGATCCCACATCTCTTGGCCACCGTTCTCCACCTACCTAACTCAAAGATCTGCAGAGGCATAGTGAGGCCAGACTCCTTGGTCCCCAACAGAGGCCAGTAGCTCGAGCTGAAATCTTCACTGGGAGGCAGCAGCAGGAGCATGGACAGCTTATCTCCAAACTGCAGCAGCTCACGAGTGTACACACCGTACTGGTAGGCCTGTCAGAGACAATGCAGTGCAACAGATGCATATAAAAATACCATATGTTATGTAACTGAACCTGTTGTCTATATGTTTAACTGAATATAAATATGTCTCTATTACCAGAAGACAAAATAATTAATGATAAAACTGTATAAATACTGTCAAAGTTCATTTTAGTCTTTGGCTTCCTGAACAATTTGGAAAACAGTTATTTCAAAAGGAGGATTTGGAGGCTGGTGGCTGTTTGGGATGAGTATTACCCTGTAGAGGGGGATGTTGAGCTTCGTCAGGAGGTGTGTGACTGCTGCTCTCAGAGACCTGACAAACTCCACCAGTCCACTGCTCACCATCAGACTCTCGTCCTCACTGCTCAGCAGGTTCTGAACACTGCCGTTGGCTGTGGTGTAAACATGACTCTGGAGCCATGCCCACTCCTCTCTGTCACACAACAAAACAGTTAACAGTTAAACATTGCTATAAAAGGGACAAAAAGCAAGGCCACATCCTTTTTAGAGGATATGAATTTTTCTACAACACCTGACAGAAACAAGTGTGGGGCACACTGCTTGAAATTGTAGTATTAATTATAGTATTTATGATTTGCAATATGGGAATAAATCCGGTGAACAACAGCTACGAGCTTTTGCCTCCAAACAGCACTAATGGAGGTAAAAGCATTACATGTTCAAACTGTACTACCTGGTCACATGGGCGTTGTGTCGGACCCGGGTGTGGCAGAGCAGATTGGGCAGTCTCTGGGGCACCAGGACCCTGATCTGTTCCACTGAGCTACACAGTTTTAGGATGCCCACGTACAGGCCTGGCTGCTCCCACTGAATGCTGTGCCTGTGGAAGGACAGCTTCTCCTGGAGAACAAAGAGACACAGTTATGCTGTTGAGGATGAAACATTTATATGATTTTTATTTCCCAGGTCTAATTCTGATTCGATTTTGATAAGATAATCTGTGTATGGGTAAACACATCCAGTATATTTCCAGGGTCATTTGAGTTGCACAGAACAGAAAAACATGGCTCAATAATCAAAACAGGTTAGTCAATACACTCAATCAAAATGCACTCAGTGTTCAATACATTCTGCCCATCATAGCTGGTGCTCAGCATGTCCATGATGTTAGATGTGTCTCTTTTACACAAACACAAACCCAGGTTCACCTTGAGCTGCTCATACAGCATGTCCATGGCAGTGGGCTCAGGCAGGAGAGGGGTCCTGCTGCGATTCTTGTCCAGACGGGTAAGGGGAATCCAGTGGAACGGAGGGTCGGGGGGACTTGGGGTGGAGCAGAGAAGTCAAGGTCAAAATGAAAACTGACATTGAGTTTTAATGAGTCATTTTAGTATCACACAGCCAGTGTAACATCACCAAACAGCAGAAAGGCTGGATATTCTGAAAACATCAGACCGACTGAAACTCAACCTTGTCGATTTTGAAAATGTTCCTTTCATTATGAGCGGGTGGCATATGAGTAAGCAGAATAAGCAGATGAAAAGTGAGTTGGAGGCCGTCCTTTAAAACCATTTTTTTTTGACTCAACTCACCCTGTGGGCTCATTGTGGATGAAATAAAACGGTCAGACAGTGATTAACAGAATGTACCAAAAAGGCTCTTTCTAACCTGGGTGGGTTTGGGAACTCCTTCAGAGTTACCAGTAGTACATTGCCCTGCCGATCTTTCAGAGGTTCGTAGTGCACCTGGCCCAGGTCCATTGTTCCCAGGGAGGACTGACAGCAGACAAAGATGGAGGGGTAAAACAGAAACGTCAGGTTCAATAAATACAATGAAATTAGGGATTAATGTAGTGAAACTTGGATTTCTGGGGTTACAGGTATGTAGCCCTGAGATAGTGAATAGAAGCAGCGGTAAGAAGAGTGGGAGGAAGAAGAGATGTAAAGACGTAATTAAAATGGCAATTAACCCATTTTGATGCTTCTCACCATGCAGAGTAAGCTGCTTAACTTCCTACCTGCAGCTGAGAAACAGCTCTTAAAATGTTGTGCCTGTTCTGGAGGAGGGAGGAGGGAGATGAATGTGCAGAGGAGAGGGCCTGCTGGAGCCAGGGCACTTGTTGCCATGCACATGACAACTGCAAGAAAAAAATCACATTCAATTTCAAAACTGCGATTTACACAGAAAATTACACAACCTCCCCTACTTTGGAATAAACACATCACAGAAACTATGGATGGAATCATGTTCATAAAAACAATTCACTGACTACACATCTACTGTCTGAGCTCCAGGTGGATTGACAAGGTACCAGCAGCGTGTAGGTTGAATACATGTGTGTCGTGCTGACAGTTCACCTTGGCAAACCAAAGAAAGTCGTGGGTGATGGAGGTGGAGCAGCACTGGATCTCCACCAGTGGGATTTGATCTTCAGCTGTCAACAGGATGTTGTCCTTGTGGTAGAACACAGTCGCCAAGTATACGCCCCTAATCAAGAGGAAATGAATAGGTTATTCTGGTTCTGTGCTGCATCCACAGACTATTTTTTACTTCCCAGAGACATTTCTGACTCTCTCTCTTTTTCTCTATATATGACATACACACACACACATAAATATATATATATATATACACACAGGTATATACATGCTGTTGCTGTTACATTGCGAGTCGATTATAACAGACATCCACTAGGAGATCAGTGTCAGAAAAGATCAGAGAATTTTCAGAACATCTTGTTTTTAAATATATCAATATTCTTATCATACTAAAATAACTGTCAGCACATAATAACACTCAACACTTGTTGTGGATTATGTAAATGATGTTTGTGACTATATTTATGAAGCATTTTCCTTCAAACCAGCACATGAATAATCCATGCAGAGTCCAACCACTTCTTTAAAGCAGTGCTGCATGTGGTTCCTTTTCATTGCAGTTACACCCTTTCTCTTTTAAGAGATGTCCCGTTTATCCACTGTTCTGTGCTAAATGTTGTCCGCTGAACGTATGTGGCAGTGAGACGCCTTGATCAGTCACTTGCAACTTGCTGCAGTTCAGTGATTTCAGCCCTTATCCTTCTCAAAAGGACTCCTCATCGATCTCGCGGCTCTAGTGTGGCTACTGCTCTTTTTCAATAACTGTATTAGATGAGAGTTTGGACTTGTATTTAGTAGCCTACAATGCTGTAATCGCATTTGATCCGCTATTCCCAGTGGCCTCAAGGCAGAGTGGGACAGGTAAGACAGATGGAGTCTTACCTTTGTAGGAGGCGAACAAACTTGGTGGCGGATTGGAACAGTTGTTTGATGCCTCGAGACACAGACAGACGCTTGCTGGGACTCTGGGGCTTCGAGCTCTCTGTGGAGTGAAGGAGACCGGGATCAGATGGGAGAGAGAATCGCTTCATCTGCCAAAGTACATTCACAGAGCACGCACCAGATATTTGATTGGGAGACGGTGGCGAAATGAGTACAGTAGACACATGCAGTATATATCTGATAATGAATGTTGTAAAGTAGGAGTAAAATGCAATAAGCATGAGCACATAAGGTATTTATGAAACATCACAACAATGTTCAGGATCATTTCTGATACTCGACAGTGTCACAACCTGAGTGCTCCTCTTCTGAATAACTCTGATCACCATTTACAGAGCATCTTACAGCCATATTGTCATGCATTCCCTCTTGATACAGGATGTTAGCATGGGTCAGATTTTTTTGTTTTGCAAAATTAAGAGTATTATTGCAGAATTATTGCATTTAATGATAAATATGTACATTTCTTAATGATTAATAAATATAAAATATAAGTCTTACTGACCTACACTGTACATGCTTGCTTAGCAAAGACTGCTTAGGTGTGGATAATGTAAATGTTCTGATCTGTTGTTACCTATGCAGTATCCCCTGTAATGTGGTTCTCTGGCATCCTCGAGCAGTTTCCTCACTATACCCTCATGGTTTCGGAACTGGGACTTGACACCGATGCACTCTCTCCAACCTGCACAGGAAACAAACGATAGAATCAAAGACTTTCACTTTCGTTTTCATTCTATTAAGGAAAATCATTCAAGACATCAACAGCTCGTCTACAGGCAAGTCCTGAGCGGTGCTTTTTCCTGTCATGGTTGATTAGGAAGCACATGAGACCATCTGTGTGCTGTGACTCAGTTTCAAAACTGATTCATGTGGAGAGGCAAAAACTTTGATGAATTTAAAGTTAAATTGTCATGCCAAAATGATACTGAAAAAATATAAAACATCATTGATTTGTTTGCATTCAAACTAATGTTTGCATGTATGTGAATATTTGTTTTCCCTTTTTCTCCATTAAAAAAATACAGTGACTTGTTTTTGCTTTATTTCAGTTTAAAACATAGAGTAACAACAAGCAACGCAGAGAGACAGAGAGAGCAGATGGCATGCAAGAAAGACTACCAGCCAAATTCAAACTCAAAGTAGCACTAGTATGAGGCCCATTGACTCACTGCGACATCTTTAATTCTTCAGGATTTAATAATTCATTAATCTACCAGCCTTGAGTGGATTCCACTTCTTTCACATGGAGCTTGATGTCAGCAAAGTCATTTCGTTACACAGGGAGAAAGAGAAAAAGAATGGAGCCTTTTCGCGGCAGCAAATCCACATTCATCAAAGTTTGTAGTTCAGTGTACTCACTGGAGGGGGCAGCACTGACTGGAGTAGAGTACTGAGGAGGGCCCCATCCTTTCACATTGTAGGCACTCACTCTCACAAAGTAATGCACTCCCTGCATTTGGAGAAGCACCAGACCGCCAAGTTATTGTCATGCATTAACCTTAAGAATCGTCCGTTCCAGGACAAAGAAATCTACATGCTGGTCTCATTATTAATTCATCTGGTTAAGTAAGGCAGTTGAGCGGGCTAAGTGTTTTCCTATGTGAAGTGGTTCAGCACAGAAGATTATGAGTGGGGGAAATTAATACAATCTGTGTGTGGGTCAAGAGCTATTGCGTGTCTATTGTATGTGTAAGCATAATAACACGTCCCTAAACTATTCAGATATGAATTTGCATGTATATCTGTGCGTGTGTTTGCAGCCAGTATCTTGTGGATGTCCTGATGTATGCTTGCCTGTGAGTGTATGTGTATGTGTGTGTGTGTGTGTGTGTGCGTGTGTGTGTGTGTGTGCTTCATGACTTACTGCTGTGAGTCCCTTGATACTAAAGGAGGGATTCTTGGTCTCTGTAACTTGGGCTGAGGCAAGGATGCGTTTGAAGCTGGCTGAGGTGCTCCATTCCACTATGAACACAAAACAAGCCCACTGACAGATTATTCTCTGGCTTTACTCAAACCCCCATAGGAGAGAAGTAAGGTTTTGACTGTTTACAGTGTTGGGAACTTGCTGTACCTGCGCTTAATCTACCCTTGGCTGCAAAGCATGACGTTTATGCAGCTGTTAACCAAATAGCAGAAATAAATACAGAGCTTTCACACATGCCAGCTTTCATGATGGTGGGACTTTGATTATATTGGACTCATACTGTAAATATTCAATTAATTCCTTTATTTATACCTCACACCTCTGTATTATTTTTCATACCTCTTAGTAAATCATTTATCTTCCGATTGATCTATCCATCCACTCATCCATAATATATCACAACCTTCTTAGGTTCCACCTACCTCTGTAGCGAGTAATCAGTCCAATGTTGTTACCCTCTGGCTCTTTGATCACTACAAACAAAGAGGACGTGCTGGTCACCACTATGGACACGTGAGTGGGAGGACCAGGGAGCTCTGGGTGAAACGTTTAAAAGAGAGAGCAGTGTTTAAAATGAACAGCAGTTCATTCTGAGAGGAAATAAGACAGAATACAAACCACAGCCACAGAGAGCTGTAGTGCCTTTGGTCTAATTGACACAGCTGAAATGTTAGAGTTAGTTATTTTATCCCATACAGATGCTGAAAAAACATATTCATTCTTTCATTACAAATAGATTAGACTATTGTTGGGCTCTTTTCACTGCTCTTCCAAAGCAGTCAGTTCAAAGATTTTTATTCACAAGTGCCCTCCGAGACTTTTAACTAAAACAAAGAAGAGAGAACATATTACAATGACTTCAGCTTCACTCCACTGGCCTCTATTTTCTTTAAGAATAAATTCTGAGATGAGAGATGAGAAGTCCTTTTTCTTATTCTTTAAGGTCTAAATGGTTTTGAGACCATTGTATTTCAGATTCTCTGTCGTTATATAATCCTTCACAAGCTCTCAGATCTTCTACTGCGAGGGTTTGACAGACACAATTTTTCACAAAACACAATAGACAGCGCAGCTTTTTTTAAACTATCCTCCAACACACAAGTGAACATTTTTAAACACCAAATGAAAACCTATTTATTTAACTTGTGTGACCAATTCTCTTATATTTTATTCTTCTTACTGATTTCATTTTCATGTACATATTTGGTTCACGGCTATCTTTCTATTTCAAATGTCCCTCTATTTACCTTTATGTTATTGTGCTACTGTAGTTGATTTTTTTTTGTAAAACACTTAAAACTATGTCTCTTATAAATAAGTTAATTTTTCTTTTTATTAGTTACAGTATTAAATATTGTGGAGCCAAACAGTCATTGTGCTCGGCAACTCTCGACAAACAGCCTCTGTTTAACAGGTTTTAAAAACTCATTATCTTTAATCCAACCAACCAGAGTTGCTGGTAAAGTGTGGAGCTTCCTCCCTTTAGACCTCTGTGTTGTCTTATAAGACCTAATCTGTGTTCTGTGTCTGATCCTGCAGTCTGACCTGATGGGTGTGAGTGTGAATTATGTGAATCATTACTGCAATAGTAACTGTAACATTACAGTTGTTTTATAGTTTGCTCAGCCTCAACTGTGACCTGGAGTGAACAGATGTCAAAGGGCTCAGATAAAAACAGACCTGCAGTTTAAATTTTAAGTATTTAGCCAAAACTCTTTTTTGTAATGAGAGTGAGTTTAATTTCACTGCGTCTAAGAAGAAGAGCCAGGCCCTTATTGACCTTACAATAACACTGTGATCATAAAACAGTCGGGAAAGAAAATTGGAAGTGCTTAAGAGAGGAATAAAATGAGAACTAAGCAGAAACATGTATTAAGAGCAATGAAAGTGAGGCATACAATGTAACAAAAACATAAGTTTAAATCAATGGAGAACCAGGAGAGAGAAGATTTGATCAGACTGTTGCAGGGAAAGCCAGACTTCATATAGCTGAGCAGAGGTTGCACCAAAGGCTTGGAGGTATTCTGCTTGTGGATTCCTATTCAAACATCCACCATCACCAAGGTTTTGAATTAGATTCAAGCAGCCAGTGGCAGCTGGGGGAGGGAGAATAGGGCAAGGGAGAGTTTCGAAATGTTGATGACAAGGCAGTCCGTTGAATTTTGAACAAGATGAAATGGGATGGAAGGAGACTTTCAAGAGGCCAGCCAGGAGTTACAAGGGTCCACACGGGAAATCAGTAAAACCTAAGAAAGAAGTTGGGCTGAATATTTGATCACTGTGGCCTTTGTCAGTGGTGCTAGGTGGCTGTCTGAGGCAGAAAATCTATCTAGTCTTTCTAGAAAGTGAGAGAAAAAAAATAGGAAACACTTTAACCAAGATTGTGGCCAGTGCCAGGGTTTAAGAAATGCCACAAGCTTACCAAAGACCACTGACCTGTGTTCTGGAAGTTCTCCCTCATCCGGCAGTACAGCTGGAGCCTGAGGCTCCACAGGCGGATATGTCTCTGGACGTCAGACTGTGCCTGAGGCCCTGCCCCTGTCTTCTTCACTAATTCATTCTTTCTGTCCTCCACGCGTTTGCTGGCCAGTGCCACCAGAGCGTTCAGCTTAAGTGCCCACTCTGCTGGTCGGCACACTGAGAGGAAATACAAGGACGAGAGAAAGGACAGAATCTGAACATGATTTGCGTTGAACTGTGACCTTACAGCAGCTCTGTAAAACCATCCACTCCCAGCAGAATCTTTTGCTGCTTATCGTGTTTTAAAACACAAGACTTACAAACAGGGTTATGCCTGGCTCCCGCCTTTGTCAGCACATGCAGCAGAGGGGAGTTGTGAGTGAGGGCAGCTACATCCAGAGGGACCAGGCCCTGTTCGCTCACTCTGTTCACCCCCTTCTCCCTGTCTCTCTCCCAGTCCTTCTCTTTCTTCTCTCCTCTCTCCCACATGCTTCCTCCTCCTCCTCCTCTACAGCTGGTGTGGTCTCTGGACAGCAGGCTTTGTACAGCCAAAGTGTCCTCATTTTCCACTGCCTCCCACAGGGTCTTGTACTAATGGGGAGCAGGAGAGACAGGGTAAAGCCACAGGAGGGTGGGCAGGTGAGGGAGAGAGAATAAGAGAATTAGATTCAGAGCAAAATACAGATTTATTTTATGAGAGGGGAACAGGAAAGGAAGACACTGTAGATGAAACAGTAACTCAGGACATGTAAGAATCAATCAAATCCTACAACAAAGCTGCAGTCTCACCTAAGATCATTCATTCAAAGACACACAGTCAGCATGTAATATCAACTATGAAGTCAGAGGACAGACCCCTCAAAACAACACGTAAATATCTTACAGCATCTGCAGACTTGCTGAGGTGCTTGGGCATGTCTGGTTCCCCAGCAACGGATGACTCTCCACCCCTCAGTCTGACAGACAGGTTTCTATATATGCGTTTGGGGGAAACAGGACCCAGAGAGCGCCGGCGCTGGGGTGGGTTCCTCATGGATACCGACATGACAGGGGCAG